>NDXZ01031044.1:0-10314 GCA_003055125.1 Paykullia maculata
GAAAGATTGTTTCGTCAATCGTTTCGTTTGTTTTTGTTCACTGGTGTTGAGCACTGAACAAAATCAAGTGTATAAAACATCGTTATTATAACAATGTAATATAAACACTTCTTAAGGAAGAGAAAAAGTATTTAACTTTTGTTATAATTTATATAGTTATCCGCAGTAAAAAATATATTTATTTTCTTTTCATAATTTTAGATTTTTTAATGTGATTTAAAAAGTTTTTGTATAAGTAAGTGTTTAAAATTAAAAATTCTGGGGAAAGCTAAATATTTCTATCTACGCCGGCGCCGGAGTATTGTGCCAGCAAAACACAGAGGACGGATGGTGGCAAATTTATTTTAAAAATAATTTTTAAAATTGGCACTACACATACATATATATTTTGTATATAAAAAAATTTCATATAAAAAAAAAACAATTGTTAGGTAAAATTCGAGATCTTAATAAAGTTTAGAATTTTAATATAAAATAGAGAACAAGAACTTTTATTTAAAATAAACAAAAATCCAGTTCAAATTTAAATTAATAATTCTCCATTGAAATTGGGAATTTACATTTTTATGAGAACATTTTAATTGATTTTGAGATTTTATTTATTTTTATTTAGAAAATTAAAATTGAGGAAAAACTAAATAAAAGTAAACTAGTAAGAGCACTATATTTGTCTGGGTCAAATCTAATATACCCTTCAATATGTGGTAAATATATATTTTTCAAGAATATCTGTCTGTAGTCTCAAGGCTGCAAATATTTGATTTAACAACCACAATTTAAGGCGAATTGATATATATAAATTCGCCTGTAATAATTTTTTTGTGTAAAAAAAAAACTTAAAAAAATGAGGCAGTCGTCTTTTATATATATGTATATATATCTCAGCCGGTTATTGATGGATCTTGCCAGTTTCCAATACTGATTTTCTCGAAAGTATTTGCAAAAGTTTGATACCACATACAACTATGGGTGGCAGCTACGAAAAATTGATTTCAACCAACACACGGACAGACGGATAGACGTACAGACGGACATAACTGAATCGGCTTCCCTATCTATAAGGATCCAGAATATATATACTTTATAAGGTCGCAAATGAATATTGAAGAAATTACAAACGGAATGACAAACCTATATATGCATACCCTTATCACATGTGTGAAGGGTATAAAAATCCATATGTGACGCGAAAAATAGAAAGGAACCTAAGGGTAAAAACAGGTTTTGTTCAGGAGAGCCATTTTAAAGATTCAAATACGTGTATCTTTGGTGTACCATCACTGAGCGTGTTGGTATTGGTCTCATTTGAAAGCGACACATCTCATGACGTCAGGAACGTGTTGGTCAACCTTGAAAACGCGCGTAGGTCGTCCCTACCTCTTGTTTTGTGTAGTTGGTTTTTACTGTTTTCTACCTAGCGCACTGTTTCCATAAGTTTGATATCAATTTTGCTCGCGTTTTTTCGAATCCAGCTATATTTTCTGAAATTATTAATTGTGAATTATAATGAATACTCATTTATAATTCTTTTAAATCGTGAATATCACTCTGTTAGTACGAAAAACATTTTTTTTTTGCTCCTCTTCCTTTGGTCTCTGGAAATGGAAACGAAGAGGAGGATTCGGAGGAAGTGGACAATCCTCAAGAAGTGGAGGCAGCAGACGTTAAGAAGAAATCGAAAAAAAATAAAGGACCGGTACCATCAAGTTCTAAGGAACCAATTCGCAAGAACCGTCGATTAAAATGATTTTTCTATATTTTTAAATTGTTCATAAGGAAAAAAATAAATTTGGAATCGTCGACTTCACTTTTATAAAACGCGCATATCTCTGGGAGGGAACACTTTTGGGGCATGGGATCGGTCTCATTCGATGCTCAGATGTTGTCCACATCAAAAAAAAAAAAAAGGTTTTTTTTACCCTTAGGTCCCTTTCTCTATGCGCTGTCACATATATTAATAAAAAAAAGTTTTTAAATTACAAGCTTGAGGTCTTTTTTTGTTTTTTTATTCAATATTTCGCTATCCTTCGGATAGCATCTTTAGGAATCTATAAAATATAAAATTTTTTTTTCAATATTGAATAAAAAAATAAAAAACAAAAAAGACCTCAAGCTTGTCTATTTATTTAAACAAAAAAGGTCGACAAAAAACTACTTAACAGTTTTTAAATTACATACATCTTCTATTTGTCTATCTTATTTTTTTATATAAATAAAAATGAATGTTTGTATGTTTGTCCTCTATGGGCTTCTAAATCATTTTTCAGATTGTCAAAAAACCTTAATTAGGTCTTTTGAAGCTGTTCTTTTTGGCAACAATAGTAACGCTAAGGGGTCCTTAGAGGACCTAGCAACGCAGTTTTCTTCTCCGTTATTTTTACTCTATGATTGTTGCAGATAAGCAGTCCACATTTTTCACAAAAAAAATTTTTTTTTCTGGCTTCTTGAGTCTAAACTGTGTTGAGATTAACTCCAAACGCTTAATTTTTTACTCTCGTTTCAAATTTTTTGAAATGAATAATAATTTTTAATTTTTCATGTGTTTTATTACAAAAACATTGATGTTGAACAATTTTACATTTAATAAATTTTTATCAACTTTTTTTTTATTTTTCGTTTAAACTTAAAATGCAGACCGGACTGATTTTTTTTTTTATTATTATTTTTGTTATAAATATACCATACAAATTTTGTTTTTAATAATAACAACTAAATATAAGTTTTTGTTTAACATTTTTTATATTTATTGTTTTTGTCATTTACACGCTACAAAAGAGCTATAAAAATACATCTTTGTTTTTTATATTTTCTAAAAAGAAATCAATAATTTAAATTAAACATTTTTAATGCATTTTTTTTATAAATTTATAAATAACTAGAAATAATTTTTTAGTAAAATGAATACCTAGATCATACATGTTTCTTGTTTGTTTTCTTTAAGTGTATGGATTTATGTATATTAAAGTTAAATAATAATATTTATTATATATTCCAATTTGTTACTTTATTGTGTTGTTTTAAACACATATGTATGTCCACACATATGTATGAGCAATGTTAACTGTTTTGATTATTTATTTATGCATGTATTTATATTGATTTATATTAATTATTGACTTTAGGTTTTAACACATTATATTTTGTCATTGTATTAATAATATATTTTGTTTAGTAACATTTTATTAAGTATTTCGTTTCGTCGTCTCTTTATTTTTATTTTTTATTTTTTGTTTTTTTTAGCTTTTACATAGTAAAGAATAAGTTTATATAAACAAAAAACTACAGACATAAAATTTCTAAGAAACTAAGTAAATTTTTTGCGTAAAACCAAATTTTAAAGAAAATCATGTTGTTATTGTAAATCGCCTTTATTATTAAAGGAAGCAATTTTCAGGTTTTAAATCAATTTGTTTTGTTATACAAACGTCATTTGTTTCTATTATTTTCCTCCTTTTAAAAAAGTTGTCAAATAATTAGCTTAAAGTGTTAAATTTATAATTTTAATTGAGGTTTTTTTCCTTCATTTATAATTTTTTCATTACTTTTTCTGGGCGGCTGCAATTTCCTCAATCTTTTTTCGTCGTTTACTTAATAAAGGATTGTTCGATTTATCCAAGGCCTTGATGTGCATCTGCAAAAGAAATAAAGCCAAGTATACACATTAGGTTCCTTTAAATCTCTTATACTTTTACCACCTCACCTCACTCACCTGATCATAATCTACTCTCATTGTTGCCAAAGATCTATTCATTTCTTCTTGCACTTCCGGCCACGTTTCTTCACCCTCTTTCAGCATACGACCTGTACATAGAGGGGTCATTGGTACTTCAGTATACTGGGCGATCCATTTATTACGCATTACTTCTTCAATAGTCAAACGTTTACTGGGATCTACATTTAACATGCCTTTAATTAAATCCTTGGCCGATTGACTAACATTTTTCCATTCTGGATTAGGAAAGTCATATTGGCCGGTGCGTATGCGTTTCTTCATTCCGGGTGATATGGCCATACCATTGTTACTGTAAAATGGCGGGAAGCCACATAGTAAAATGTACATAATAACGCCTAAAGACCAAATGTCACAACTTTTATCATATTTTTCGGGGCCCAAAACTTCGGGAGCTGTTAAAATGCAATAAGAAAAAGAAAAGGCTTTAAATTTTTATGTGCATAAAAAATTATTTGATGATTTGATTTTAAGCAGGTTAAATCTTAAAAATCATGATTTTAACATTATTTTTGGCATTTTCAACTTTTCGAGTTTTGTTTTGTTTCGTTTAAAATGATTATTTTTAACTTTTATTTTTTTGCACGAAATAATAAAGGTTTTTGATTTTTGCTTTAGAAATAGTCTCTGTACTATAAAAACCAAAAAAAAATTTTTTTTGCTTAAAAATCGAAAATTTTTTTTTCTTTCAAATTCCCCAAAAGACATGTCTAACACACAAATATAATAATTTTTGAGTACAAAAAAAAAAAACTTAAAAAAAACGAGGCAGTCGTCTTTTTTTGCTCATATCTTAGCCGGTTAATAATGGATCTTGCCAGTTTTCAATACCGATTTTCTCGAAAGCATTTCCAAAAGTTTGATACCACATACAACCCTATGTGACCTATGAGAGCTACGTAAACTTGATTTCAACATACACACGGACAGACGGACATGGCTAAATCGACTTCCCTATTTATAAGGATCCCGAATATATATACTTTATAGGGTCGCAAATAAATAATGAAGAAATTACAAACGGAATGAAAAACCTATTTATACCTTTACCACATGTGTGTGTGTGAAGGGTATAATAAAACAAATATATACAATGTTATTATAGGTAATTTTAGTTATGAATTAAATCTTACATCATCTTAATAATGAAATATACTTTAGCCACAATAAGCAATTACTCCTCGAATGCTGATAAAGAATTAAGATCTTCACTTCAAGAGATAAAAAACGGCACTTTCGTCTTAAAAAATTATGAATAGTATATAACCATTATAATAATATTAAATAAATAAAATATTAAAAGATTTTATGTAAACTTTTTATTTTACTTTGTGGAGTAGTTTTACAACTGACATTATTGATTACTCCATGGAGTAACCCGGTGTAATGATAAACTAGGTTATACGGTCTAGTCCTAGGACATCGTAATGTTAAACCGACCACATTTTTACCATATATTTGAAGTAGTTTTGGAGTACTCCTACTCCTTTGTGAACTACTCTTTACATGCATGTATGGACTAGTCTCGTTATCTGCAGGGTAGTGAAGGGTATATAAGATTTGGCACAGCCGAATATAGCGCTCTTTTTTATAATAAAAAAAATTTATAACAATTTTAAAGCTTGCTTTAAAACTACGAATACATAAATAATAATAATAATTTGCAAAAGAAGTTTTTAGAGATTTAAAACGGCCTTTCTTTGCATAAATCATGGTGTTTTAACATTAAGAAAAAATAAATACAAGCCAGGGATGGATGTGTATAATCGATCATATTTTTGTTGCCGGGTCGATAATCAATAGCAGCTAAACTTTTTACAAAAGGCAACCGGCAACTAGCAGCTGATAATTTTACTTGTCAAGCTTAATGATAATGGCAACTGTGAAACTATAGTTTCCAGCTGGCAACACAACTGAGGTTCTAAAATGATATCAGTGCCTATAATAATACATATTAATTTTACTTACCAACATAATATGGCGTATAACATGGTGTTTGCAGTGTATCCTTAATTAACGTTTCTTTGGCAAACCCAAAATCTGTTAATTTTAAAATAGCATTTGAATGTGGCGATGTATATAATAGATTTTCAGGTTTTAAATCGCGATGGGCAATATCGCGACTATGTAAAAAGTGCACAGCCACACAGATTTCATGCATTATTTGAGCGGCTTCTAAAGAAAAAAAGAAAAAAAGGAATAACGGGGGACACACAAAACATATAAGAAAATGTAACGAAAAAAAAGGTTATTAACAAACCTCTCTCTGTAAATGCACCATCAGAATTATCTTGTATACGCTGGAAGAGTTCACCACCCTCCATGCTTGAATGTGAATAGAAAAATTATATAAAAAAAAAATTATTGTTAGATATAAATTATTAAATAGTTGTAACAAATGGAAAATTTCCTTCTGATAAAAAATGCAGCCCAATTTTTTGTCCTCTTTTTGTGTGAATAAGTTTTTTTGTACAGAAAGTTTTTTTAATTCCCTACAAAATTTGGTATAAATAATGACGAATATAAATATTTTCAAAATCGAGTAAATTTTTTGCCATATCCCTAAATAGCGGAATGGAAATATTATTTTTTTGATTACAATTCGTATAAATTTAGTATGTTTTTAATCAATTGTGCTATTGTGTGTATTTACTGTGATATATCCTCAAAAGATCTTTTAGTTGGTACCAATTTTACCGGGTTTTTATGATAAGTACTTAAGTTATAAGCGACTTTAAAAAAGGAGCAACATTTCTCACAGAAAAGAAAACGGCATAAAAATATAATAAAAAATTATTCTGTATTAAAATAATAAAAATATAAAAGAGCTAATGTCGCTACCTACCATTCCATAACGACTAAGAGACATTTATTACCAGCATATGTATTCTCATAGACATCGGCAATATTGACAATATGACGACAGCCACTAACACGCCAATGTAGATCAACTTCGCGTCTGGCCTTAGGACTGTCCAACAAAACCTTTAATAAATTAAAGTAAATTAAAGTAAATTAAAATAAGTAAGAGCGCTATATTTGGTTGTAACAAATCTTATATACCCTTCACCATGTGTAGGTATGCATTAGGAAGTGTATGTATGTATTTACATGTCCAAAAGGCAGTTAAAGTCTTAGAAAACTAAATTTTTTTATGATAGAAATTTTGGTCCGTATATTTTTTTCAAAAGTGACACAACTCAAAATTTTGAGTTTTTCAGAAATCGAAATAAACTGGTTTTGAAGTAAATAACAATAGTTAAAAGCAAAAACGTTGGACCATTGAATTCGAATTAAAACTATTTAGCACTTAGCGTAGGGATCTATTACCATTATATTTTCTGACACAACTAAAAATAAGTCACTTTTATGAATTGCAACTTTATACCAATTGAAACATAAAGAAAAACAACTGTTTTTAGCAACAGTTAACAACAAAATACACTGATATTTTTCTTATAGATAAACAAGTGTATTGTGCATAGTTTAAGCATATAAACTCGAAAAATTAAAATTTTGAGTTGTGTCACTTTTGAACTGGGCGTGCGATATATACTTAATGGGGTCGCAAATGAATATTGTAGAAATTACAAACGGAATGACAAACCTATACATACCAATATGCACTTGCCACATGTGTGAAGGATATAAAAAAAATATATATGTACATGTTATACATATAATTTAAACAAAACAAACTTGGTTGAACTATATACAGACAGAATTTGAAATTAAGTTCAATATGCATGTATTCGATATGCATGTATACACAGACGTACGTAAATTCATACATATGTATACTGTGGACTTCTGACAAAAAGTCAACATAAAATATCTTAAGCTTCTAAATCATAAAGGCCAAATATTTAAAAATCTTCGTCCACACTAATAACGTAATAAGTATCTTTTAATTAATCAAAGTTTTTGCTCAAATTCACTGTCATTATATGTCAAATTTGAACCTTGTCTTCCTGTTACGGTAGTGCAGAAGTAATTGTTTCAAGTCAATGTGTGGCTTTTTATTGTAATATTATGCATATTGTGGCTTTGAAGCTTTAATACGTTTAGAAGAAATTTAAAATTTTTAGAAATAGTGCATTTTTTTGGTTTCAATAAGATTTGAAATTTATTCAGTTTAATTAAATAAATTATAAATACCTTTAATGCATATTTTTGATTTGTTTTACGACTTGTACATTCAACAACTTTTCCATTTATACCCAGGCCCAATACTGTATTAGAAATTTCATAGTCATCGACTAGAGGCGTGGTTTTAGGTGTTCGTTGCTGTAGCTGCTGCTGATGTTGCCCAGCACTTTGACTCATTGGTGGTTTGGCTATTTTAAACATTTTTTACTTTTCTTTATCGCTCCTCAATAACCCTTGTGTTTTCAATCTGTAAATTAGTAAAAAATTAAAATTTTATTTGATTAGATACATATATACATACATATCTATTTATGAAAATGTCATTTAATTTAATTAAAAAATTTTTAGAATTTATTTATTGATTAAGATCGTTTTAAAGTTCATACATATAAAAAAAAATACAGAAACCTACAATATGCGTAAGATTTTTCAACAATTATTTTCACAAACCCTTGTTATTTATAATAATACTAACTGACCGACATAATAATACAAGGCCCTAATTTTGCGTTTCTAGACTCATAAACTCAAAAAATATAAAAAAGTACCCTAAAAGATTAGAAGGTACTCTTTTGCCCCCCGTTAACCCGAATTTTTCCCTTTCTCTTACCCATTGCTATTGTTGTTATTATGTCATACTATTTTTTATGTCTGAAAGAATCCGTGTTTCAAATTTTACCCAAATCAGCCTAGTAATTTACTATTAAACGCATTTTTTCGGGTTTCCCCCGGCTGCTGCGCCATCTACCGGTCTGACTTGTGTATTTATTGTAATATTTAAGTTTGAATATATCAGACTTTTGACCTCAATGCGGGTCCCGAAAGCGTTGTGAGATTTGGCTCAAATTTTCAGCAATGAAGTTTTAGACCTGGTGTCACAATATTCTGATCCGATTTCTGTCAATTTCGTCCTCAGGTATAGACGAAAGGCGTCTCAAATATATTTTAAATATAGCAAATAAATAGTAAAACACAACACAATAGAGAAGAAAGGTTTTTATAGCCTTCACACATGTGGTAAGGGTATATATAAGTTTGTCATTCCATTTGTAATTTCTACAATATTCATTTGCGACCCATAAAGTATTTATATTTTGGATCCGTATATATAGGGAAGTCGATTTAGCCATGTCCGTCTGTCCTGTATGTTGAAATCAAGTTTTCGTAGCTCCCAAAGTGGTCTTATGCTATTTAGGGTGCCTAGACATGTTCAGATCGTATAAGTATGTTCACAGAAATTGTTTAGCTTAACCGTACAATTTTGCTAAATATTCTTAGTAAAAAATTTGGATTCCATAAAAGTTATGCCAAGAAAAGTAAACAAAAAATAACTTATTAACTTGGTTTGTTCATTAAACTCTTAGCCGTATCACCAACTCTGCACTAGCTATTAGAAAAAAACTGATGACAGCTTTTTTTTTTTGGGGCCCACTGATTTTCAGAATCTTTTGAGGCCCATAAAAAATGGAGTATAGGGTTTTACTAACATTTGCTAGTATAATCTTGCGTTTTAAAAAAAGTTTTTATTTGTTGCATAGTGTTATCGTTTGTAGTTTCTTACTGTGCCATTTAGTAATAAGATGTAATGTTGGTAGCAGAAGTTTATTTTTGTAAAATATTGCTAATGTGTTTGTAATTTCTATAATACACATTTGTGACCCTATAAAGAATAAAAACATATGATTTCTGAATTCGAAATAGATTAATGATTCTTGTCAACCAAATCGATCCATAAACAACATCAAAAATGTAACAGCCTTTGTTTTTTGCATAAATCCAGACTAGTGGCAGACCATTCGAAACCCAGACTGATTTGAAAGTGTATTTCTTACGGTTAAATAAATACTTGATTTCAAAATTTTAAATTAATTAATGAATTAAAATTTAATTTTTTGAACTACCTTGGTCCACTTTTTTATAAAAAGCATTTTTTGTTGCATTAATTAGTACTTGAAAAACATTTAAAGGACGATAACTCAGTCAAAAGTTGGACGTAGTTAAACTTTAGAAAAAAAGGGGCAAAAGCGACGCATATTCCTTTTTGTTAACAAAATATGACCTATTTTCACGCAAACACATACATATGTATCAATTTTAAGGAAAATTTTCTTCAAACACAAAATAAAGATTGTACAATTGTAAAGTCTAAATTAAATGTAAAAAAAACTAAAAAAATCTAAGAATTTAATATAAATTGAAAAGTAGTTTAATTTTCTAAAAAAATAATTTTTCTTCTAATCTTTTTTTTAAATTTGTTTTTTTTTTCTTTAAAAATTTTTTTACGAAATACAATTTTTATTAACTTGCAAGCAAAAATTTGTTTTACGTATTCATTAATGTTACCAGATGTATAAAATTCGGCTAAGTAGAAATCATTAATGCCCAAATTCACTGTTATTGCCCCCTATTCTGCATTTCGATTCCGTTTCCGCATT
>NDXZ01031102.1:0-20935 GCA_003055125.1 Paykullia maculata
AACAAGTAAGAGCGCTTTATTCAGCTATGACGGATCTTCTATACCCTTCACTACGTGTATCTATGTGTGTATATTAGTAAACATTTTTCAAAACTAACTTATTTAGGATTTATTTATGATCGAAGGACTCTAACTTTGACAAAAAAAAGCGTATTTAGCGAATGCCCTTTGGAAATGACTGGCTTCTTACATGTGACAAGTGAGATTCCCGAGATTTATTAACCTCCTTACCTACAGATTGTCTTATTCCATTACAACATCGATCTTCCCTTGTTTTGAAAATTCTTTTTATAATAATTTTATATTTTGCCTTATATTTATTAAAACTATTTTATTAACTGTTTTGGAAGATTTCATGTTTTGCTAAAATTTTTTAATTTCTTTTCCTTTTTAGGTAAGTTTCTTAAATGCTTTAACAAATAAGTTTATGGATAAATATACGTAAGTTTTTTAACAAACATATCGATTAAGAAGATGTTGTTGAATTAATAACAAAAGAAAACCCAAAAGTGTTAATATATAACCAAAAAAATAAATAAATTAATATCAATCAAAAAGACAACAAAACTCCTGCTTTCAAAATTATGAAAGATTAAAGAGCTTAAAAATTATGGCTAAATTAAATAAAAATTCCCAAACATTTTAAAATTTTTCAATAAATAATGCAACTAAAAATTAAAACAACAGGCAAAAAATGTTGCCGAATTTCAAAGTAGAAATCCAAAAACGCGCTTAAACGTCTTTTCACTTTTAACATTATTTTTTATTTATTGTTTATCTGAATCTTTGTAGAAGATAGTACGGGAAAAAGAACGATTCCTGCAAGCTAAAAAGTAAAAAATAAATTTTTTTGCATTTGCTTGAAAAAGGTACAAAAAAAATTTTGTTTCCGGCGATAAAATGTTCACAAGGTTGTTTATTACAAACCTACCTACAACTTTGCTATTAAAAGGATATCACCAAGTCTAAATGAGTTATTGGCTAAAAGGTTATGGTACCATTTTTCGGAAAACTCACCAAGACTCCCAATATGTTGAGGCCCATAAAATTGAAACGCGAACTAATATTGTAAAACGGAACTATAAAGCTAAGTCTGTGTACTTTTTTCACTGTCGCACGGTGTAATTATCGAATTTTTATTTCCGTAATAATTTTTCTGAAAATATTTTTTTTTATCTTTAATTTCGCATTTGCCATTTCGAACTCTTTCATAAATTCGTTTTTTCTAGTTCAATTCCATTTATGATTCGTACCTAACTCTGTGACATGCCTAAATATTTTTCTGAGTGTATACTTTTGCCTCATAAGTTGGTGCTGTGTTGCGAAATTTGCAAAAATATTTTCGGTTAAAGGCTCAGAAAGTGATTCTTCATAGAACATTTATACTTCAAGTGTTATTTTAAGTTGAAGTTACATAGGTTGTTGTTTAAATTTTGAGTTTAAATCGTCATTCATTTTAAATAATATATTTGCAAAGAAGTCCCTTCACTTCTTTACTACAAAGTTTGAAATTTTGTTTTAAAATTTAATTCCGATCAGGGATGGAAAATTAAACATTAATTACAATAATAAATAATGCAAAAAAACATTTCATATTAAAAAAATTCTAAATTACACATTAAAAACAATATTAATAAAAGAGAATTTAAATTCAAAAACTACAAGTTTTTAAAAACAAAATAAATAAAACATCGTAGGATTTTCTAAATAAAAAAAAAATATGAAATAAAATTTATATTTTTTTAAAATCATTTTTTTAACTCTTCACCACAGGTGTCAAGGGTATATTCATATAAGTTTGTCATTCCGTTTGTGATTTCTATAATATTCACAACGATTTGTAAAAAAAATTTATTTTTTTTGCTTATATCTCGAAAAAAATGTTTTTTTGCTTCAAAATCGAAAATTTTTTTCTTTAAAATTCCCCAAAAGACATGTCTTACACATAAATATAATTAAAGGCTTCACAAGCCACTCATATGTCATATGACCTAAAAATTTAAAATGGTTTAAGTTACTTTTCATACTAAAAGTGTCCTAAAATAATATGACTTTGAATGCTATGTTTATTGAGCTGTCGTAAACTATCCTTAGCCAAACAGAAAAAGCAATAACAAAGAACTTAAACCGTGTTAAATGTTTAGGACATAAGACAATATGATATCATAAGTTGCTTGTGAATACCCCAAATATTTTTTAAGTAAAAAAAAAAACTTAAAAAAAACGAGTTAGTCGTAATCTTTTGCTTATATCTCAGCCGGTTATTTATGGATCTTGCCAGTTTTCAACACTAATTTTTTCGAAAGTATTTCCAAAAGTTTGATACTACACACAACCCTAAGTGACCTATTAAAGGTACATAAACTTAATTTCAACATACACACGGACAGCCGGACAGACGGACATGGCAAAATCGACTTCGTTATCTATAAGGATCCTGAATATATATACTGTATAGGGTCGCAAGTAAATATTGAAGAAATTACAAACGGAATGACAAACTTTTATATACCCTTACCACATGTGTGTGTGTGTGAAAAGTATAATTATGGGGTAATAATCCACATAACCATGGTGTTTTGTACCATTATCTATGAAATCTATTTATTTAAAATCCATATAAAAATAAATGGACATAAACCGCTTTCCAAGTAAATAGCTCAAAAACAAAAGTAATTAAGTTTCCGCCACTGGTTTTAGTTTATGTAAAGATTTTTGCCTGTTGATTTAAAGAAACAACTAACAATTTTTTTTAAACACTGATGTAAACAATTTAAAAAACGCTTCTTAAAAGAAAAAAAATTTGTGAGAAACACTATGTAATTGTGTTTTTTAAACTAATAGAAGTCTTTATGAACAAATTTTTGAAAACGCTTGTAACAAACATGATAATACAACAACGAAAAATGTTAGATGACACATTTTTATTCTGATTTTCTTAAGCCATTTTGAACTAAACAACAAAATAATATTTGTCTTAAAATAAATATTTAATTAAAAAACAAAATAGTAAATAAATAAAAATCAAAACAACCACATGTTATGGTGAAAGATCATATCTGGTTATTTTTCTGGTGATGATTGACCAAACAAAACAAAAATTTCCTTCAAAGCAAAATGTTAAAAAAAAACAATAAAAATGCTGTCATTGCTATCTGACAGATGGCTGGAAGCAAGAACAAAACACTTGATATTAACGCAAATAAATGAAGGAAACATAAAAAATGTTTAATGATTGGTAACTTGGTGGGAAATTATATACGTAAAGAGCTCTGGTGAGCTTTATAGAAATGTAAAATTTGAAATTTTACAATAAACAAAAAATTTTAATTCTGCATTAACTAGAATAATTTATTAATTAACTTTAGCAGGCATTTAAAAACATAACCTCATTTAAATTTTAATGGTTACCAGAGTTTAGAGACAATTTTTTAAACTAAAAACATATTATTCATGCTTATGTTTCCTTAGTAAGCCTTACACAGAAAAAAATGTCGACAAATTAAAGATAACCTATTTTTTTGTTGAAATTAAATTTATGGTTCAACAAATTGTTTGTTAATACAATTAAAAATTTTGTTGGTATTTAAAAAACAAAAGATATCAAAATTTAAAACAATTAGTTTTTGGAAATTTGGAAAATGGTTTTTATTATTTTTTATTAATTTTAAAATAATGTTTATTAAAACATATTTAAATAACCCCCATTTTCATACAAAAAAATTTTTTTATAAATATACTAGCTGACCCGGCATACGTCGTTTTGCCAAATATATGATTTTTTATCCTAATTAGGAGTGAAATGCCCTTATTTTGCGTTTCTAGACTCATAAACTCAAAAAATATAAAAAAGTACCTTTAAAGTTGTAAAAGTAGTTTTTCGTCCCCTGCTAACCCTAATTTTACCCTTTCTCTTACCCATTAAATTTTAATTTGTCATACTATTTTGTATGTTTAAAAAATCCATATTTCAAATTTCACCCAAATCAGCCTAGTAATTTACTACTTAAGGCATTTTCCCACCTTTTTGGTACTTTTTTAGTTCCTATTCTAGTGTCTAAATTTTTTTTATCAAATAGTTGTCTAAATAGTAGTTCAAGATTTAGTAAAGCTTTTCATGAATTCCATCAAAATTAAAAAAAAATATTTTATATTAAAAAAGTACAAAAAGAGTATAATTTTTATCCCTATAAGTCAGAGTTTCCAAAAAGTACCAAAAAAGTATTCATATTTTTTTAGAGATGTGACGAATACAGTTAAAAAAAAATCTATGTTTAATGGTTTAGAAGATTAAGGGGCCCCAAAAAAGTACCAATAACTTAATTTTTACCCGTCTTTACCCCCTAGACCCCAAATTCAAAAAAAGTACCAGACACCTGTCCGCTTATTTTTTGAGCAGATACTTTTAAAATTTTGTTTCTATCTTGTTTGGTTTAGAAGATAGAAGGTAACAGATTTTTTCCTTTTTAATCTCCTAAAAATTTTGATTTCCAAAAATCTCTTCTTAATGAATTGTTTCCTAAACTTCATATTCCCTACTTTATGCGTTTGGGCTATACGATGATGAATCATTTAGTTAGTCAATTATTAACGTTACTACAGTTGGATGAAAAATGGGCGTGGAATCCAAAATTTCTCCAAAAATTTTAGCCTATTGTTCCTTTGAGACTTTCAGTAATCAGAAATCGGTCCAACGGTGTGGCCAGTTATAAAATACAAACAAACAAACAAATGTTTTTTATCTTTTATATATAGATTATTATCTTATTCTTCCTCATTATTTTTCTCCTTTTCACGTATTTGCTATCATGAAAAACTTCCGTGAAAAATTTTTTTTTTTAAATAATTCAGTTAAGAATAATAACGTGAAAAAATGTTTGCGGCAAAAATTTCAGTGATCGTGAATAGTTATTTCCCTCGTAATTTTTTCGCATTTCCCTTTAATATTTTCACTTCATTTTTGATAGGAAAATGTTCACATAATCATGGTTATATTTATTTTTTTAATTATTTATATATATTAAAGTTTCAAAAAAATACTTCAGGACAAGATACATACGTTAATAAAATACAATGTTCTTGTAGTCGATTTATTTGTTTAAAATTTCAACAATTTTAAATGCTTTTCTATTCTTCTTATTTACACTTTTTTCTTTATTTACATTCACTGTGCACTGATGTTTTCTTTATTATTCCATGAAGGGAATTATTCCTTCGAGGGGAATAAACATTTCTTGGGAACATAAATTTCAATTGTTATTTACGCTAGGGGTAATTGTTTATACATATGGGGGTTAATTTTTAATATATATTTGACAATTTTTAAGATTTGTTACCCTCTTTGTATTGATAAATGTGATTAAGGTAAAATTAGAGAGATTAAGCGTTAGAAGGTAACTAGAGTCAATAGTAAAGCAATCACAGTAAGGTTCCCAAGCACATTTGCGTTATTATAAAACTTGTGAAACTATTAAAAAATTACTCTTATTTATATATCAGCTATGAACATTCAAGTCTACTTCCCGAAGAAGCTTATGTGGCTTAAAAATATATAAAGCCAATTATAATTTAAACCAAAGAGCTTTAAACTTTCGAGTGCAAATTTCTATGAAAAAAAATTTAATGAAAATAAACAGATATTGGACAGGTAGATGGAAAAACTGACTGTTGTGTTTTGCACATTAGTTATTTGACTGCAATTGTTTTCCTTCAAAGACTGATATTCTTTTAAATTTGCACAAAAAACTTCTTATAACCACCCGACCCGTTTATCCAGTGGTGGTGTAGAGTAGAATCAGTTTTTAAAAATAAAAAAACCTGGCGCCAAACTATTGTTTGCAAATTACTCATTATAAGAAAGTTAAATCTTAGCAGTTAAACACTTTTACTATTCGTATTGATTTATTTTTCAATTAATCGACCTATATACATATTTATTAGATTTACTTTAAACTAAATTAAATTGTTGCAATTTGATATTGATAAAAAATGTTTGAATTTTTTTTAAGCTTACTTTAGTAAACATTGCATTTTAGTTTATGCAAAAATTCTTCAATATTATTTGTATTGGTTGGTGATATTGAAATTATGATTAGTTACACGTATATTGTATATTAATTACGATAAAGTTTTAATTCTTTTTATTTGCTAATGTACCCGTTTTTAGCCGAAACTTGTGTTTGGAAAATTACCACGATTTTTTAATTTATATTTTCACAATTTTTGCCTCAGATTACTATTTAAAATATACATAAATATGTAATTGATTTTTTCTGTTTTATTTTTTATTATTTTTTATTTATTAACATCACAATTAATAAATTAAATTTAATTTGTTGCGGCCATATATTTTATCTTTAAATTATTGTATTTTTTTCCTTTATTTATATATGTATATACATTTTTTTCTTTTGCAATAAAATTTTTATTTGATTTATAGAAATATTTCTTTTAACATTTTTGAAAGAATTAAAAATCTTAAAATAACACAGACAGTTTTTATGTAAAATTTTTTTCGATTTGTTCGCTTTTCTTAATTTACAGTTTTTATGATTTATTTTTACAAAGTCAGTTCTTGTTAAATATAGTTTGTAGCAGAGACTTTTTTATGTTTCTTTTTATTCTATTTCTAATTAGGAAACCTAATTTTTGAATGTGTGTGTGTGTGGTATACTTTATAGACATTTATATATGAAAAAACCCAAATTGGTTTTCATTATGAATTTTTAAATAAAACTTAATGTATTTTGTAAATATTCACTGGCTAAAAAAAACATATTTATACTGAATAAACAATATTTTAATGGCTGTATTTACACATAAACACTTTATAGTTTTTTTTTGTCGAAATTCTTGTTGTGGTCTTCTTGGACTGTGCAAAGAATTAGAGGTGTGTGTTTTGAAATTTATATGTTTTTTTTATTTATTTTCTTATTTTTATCCAAATAAACATCAACACATTAATACCAATTAGTATGTTTGTTTATATACAATCACTAAAGTGTAGCCAGCAACGGTGGCAGAAGCAAAAACAACAGCTACATTTTAAAATAAAAAAACTATTATCTTAACGCACTTTCCACTTTTAAATTCTTATTACTTTTTGCTGTTAGACCTCCCTCAAGGAATTTTAATGTGTCTGTGTATGTACATATGTATGTTATTAATGAAAACAAATGGCCTTTTTTTCAAACGAACAAAAATAAAAACTTCGATACTATTGGCATTTTCTTTAAATTACTTTTACTAGACATTTTTGATTAAACTATTGAAAATACATAAATTTGTTTAAGGTTTGGTTGATTTTTTCTATTCTTATATATTTTTTTGAAATTCCCGTACGCGCTAAACATACGTTCTTTAGCGTTTGAAATTCACAACATAACTGAAACTCGAATTTTTCTTGTACGAAATTCTTTACAACAAGCCAGCACAATTACAGCAAAGAAGAAGCAGAATAGTCAACAACAGCAAAAACGACCAAGAAATTCATCACAACAATCTCCATTTATCCCAAAATGCGTATGAGCAACATTTAGTTGCTTGCAATAAGACAAACAAGTACTCATACGTATGAAAAACATAACATCCACTTTTTACTCTCCATATTTAAACCGCACTCTCTCGCAACAACTTCTCTCTCATACATTTTAGCTCTGTTCGAATTGCTGTGAACTCTTTAAGCAACAGTCTATAGCGAAAACTATATAATTCTTAATACAAACAGCAATGTGTGTTTATATATGTATGTGTGTGTGTACGTATGTTTTGTATATAAACGATGTCATGCATAAAAATGTGTGTTAGTAGTTTAAAGTTAAGCATTATACGGTTTTGCTGTGATGGGAACATTTTTGTTTTTGTTAATTTATTTGTATAACAAAAATACACTCATTGAAAAGAGCTTTAGATTCCACTAGCAAGAGAATAGTAGCTGATTTTTTACAATAAAACCACTCTTGTTTATATGGCAATGCTGCGGTACTTGATTGGAAAGTATTTTGTTGACAAATTTATTAATGGACAAATATTGAGACTATTAGCAACAACAACAAAAATATTTAAAAACGCGAAAGTTGTATTTTTGGATCGTAAATTTACTTAAAGTAACTTTAAAGAATTAAAATTCTTAAATGTTTAAATATTGCGTTTGGTTTTTTATTCTTATTTTTTATTTAACAAATCTTTATACTAAAATTTTTTGTTTAAGCTTTTTTCAGTAAAACTTAGTTGTGCTAAATGAAATGTTTAAAGATTATGAAATGAAAAATTTAAAACCTTTTTTCAGTAAAACTTAGTTGTGCCAAATGAAATGTTTAAAGATTATGAAATAAAATTTTAAAACCTTACGTAAAAATAAATATACATTTTTTTAACTCTTTATGTTCTGATACTTTTAGTTGTATCTTTTTAATTACAAAAAATAATTTGAAATAAAATAACCGGAATAACCTGATAAAATACTTCTAGTGTAAAAACATATATTTTATTTTCCAAATTCAAGATACGTTTGTTAAGAAAGTTTAAAAATATTCCTTTTTTGTATGCTTTTTAAAAAGTAGAACAAATTTTTTTATTTAAAGAAACTTGGATAACAAAAAGCATTATTAGAATAGAAAAATAGAAAAAGTATATTAGAGTTAGCTCTCACTGAATTATATATATATATATTTTAAATGGATTCATAGGACATCTTCAAAATAGCATTTAACTTCTCAATATGAGTTTTTATTCAACGTTAATCAAGAGATCCTAATTCCTAGATAGACATCAACAAATGTAAATTTGTTTTGGTTTCTGGCTTAGATTTATAAACTTAGAAGATAGATAAAAGTAGTAAATTAACTTTTAATTTTTTCTTTATTAAAGATTAGAAAAAACAAATTCGGTATTATTAAACTTAGTTTAAGAACTACCATCTATGGTCTCTTTGCAATTTTTATTTTAGCCTGAACAATGAGTGTCTTATTATTTATTTCCTACTTTCATTTCAGATTTGTAGACTCAGAAATTTGGATTTTTATATAAATCAGGGCTGATAACAATATAAAACAAAAAAGTTGCACAAATGTTTTATAGAGGGTTACTATATTATGACACAAAAATGAGTTTATTTTTACAACTTATACAGGTTTCCAAACCCAACTTTATTTACCAATATGATAAAAGAACAAAATTAAATGTTACAAAACAGCTACTACTCAGATTCCTAAATAACTTTAAAATTTTATCTCTATCTTGCTTTAAGTGCAGAATTTAATTATTTCTTATGTTGAATTAGCAGTTCTTAGAACTTTTTAATTGACATTTAATGTTTCATATTAGCAAATATATTTCGATTGCTTTGAGTTAATTATCATTTGGAATATTTCTGTATTCATATATTATTCTGCCTTCTTAAGTAAATCTTATATCTAGTACTTCAAAGTTTCATTACAAGTTCTATTCACACACATTTATAACTACATATACATGTGTGTAAGATTGTTATTTAGTAAATATTATTTTCCGTATGTTTGTTTAATTAGTCTGTTTTGTATTTTGCACGAAAAAAAATTTAAAACAAAGTTGAAAATATTGAAAAAAAAGTACTCACGCTAAGCGAAGCATGGTAAAATATAAATTACTAACGCTTAAATCAACATGAAGTCAGTTAAAAGTACAAACAAAACTCTGACATAATTTAAAATATACACTGACATATACATTAACACATATGTACATAAACTTACATACACATTCATGTATGTATATTTAAGCAGTTTGCTCCCCTTTATTTTAAATAATGCAAAATACCCTTTTCGATTAGTATTTTTATACAAATCGCCATGAAAATTTAAACATTTTAGGTTTTGCTGGGTCGACTTCGAAAACTACTTATAAATCTAACCAAGATAATCACTTGTGGTTTCTTGCTGTAAAAGCATTAAAGATTGAAAATTTTTATTATTTTATTATTATTACCTGCTTACTAGGAAATATGTTAATATACGTCACCACGGCCAGTGGCGACAGATGACATAAAAAGGCTTGTCATTGCATGCGTAGCACCAATTAATATTCCCCTAAGACCCAAACAAATTTACATTTGTTTGTTTCTGTTGACTTCCTAAGCCAATCTAGCAATGGTCGTCTATCCATGTGTCTGTGAAAAACATTTTAGCGTCAAAACTAGTTGAAAGCAAATGCTACCAAAGGGGTTATTTCTTCGTAGTTGTAGAGCCAATTGTTAAAAAAAGTTTTGAAAATGTTTGCATTTTTCACTTTTGACGAATAATTTTGAAACTTCTGAAATTTTACCTCTAATCTAAAATCGAATAATTCTTTTTTTAGGAAACAAATAAGGAACGAAACGTGGGACGTATAAGAAAAATTGACGTTTTAGAATTGTTTTTTTTTTAAGTCTGGTGGATTTATAGAATAAAATATTAGTTTACATTGCCATATTTGTATCGGTTGTGAAAGGTGATTTTTTAAGAGCTATCGGATTTGGTTTAAAAAAGCTTTATTTAAGTCGATAGATCGATCTATATAATTCAATGTTTAAAGATGATTTCATGTAAATGTTGACCGCGGCTACGCCTCAAATGGGTTATACGTGGGGTCCAATTTTGACATTTTCTCTTAAACATATCGGCCGGTTGCAGCCTTGTCCCTATAGATATAAGCCTTAACATAGCCTCACAAAAATTAGTCTAAAGGCGTTAAATTGCTTTATCTAGGCGGCCAGTTGATCGGTCCCTAACGTGAAATAAACTGTTTAACGAACCCGCCTCTCAGTTGGGCCATTTTTTTGCGTGCTGTGTGGCATGTGGCACAATTTTGATGAAACAACATGTTGGCCAAGTCCAGCTCTTCCATATTGGACAAACAAAAATTGTAATCATCGCATGGTATCGCTCGTCATTCACAGTAATGTTTCTGCCATCGTCGTCTTTGAAAAAGTGCGGTCCAAAGATGCCACCGGCCACACCAAACAGTGCATTTTTCGGGATGCATTGGCAGTTCTTGCCATGCTTCTGGCTGCTCTTCACACCAAATACGCCAATTTTGATTGTTCACATATGTATTCAACCAGAAATGTGCTTCGTTGCACGTGCACCATGTACTGCTTTA
This sequence comes from Paykullia maculata, assembly GCA_003055125.1. Classification (NCBI taxonomy): domain Eukaryota; kingdom Metazoa; phylum Arthropoda; class Insecta; order Diptera; family Rhinophoridae; genus Paykullia; species Paykullia maculata. Next base: position 11,116 of record NDXZ01031102.1, read on the forward strand.
GCCGAGCATGAATTTTTATAATAAAATTCAATGATTTGCATCCGTTTTTCGTTTGTAAGTCGATTTCTTTTGACTACAGATATTTATTGTCGACAATGGCAATTTAATCTATGTCAACAGCTTTTTATACCCTTCACACACACACAGGTTTGTCATTCCGTTTGTAATTTCTTCAATATTCATTTGCGACCCTATAAAGTATATGTATTCAGGATCCTTATAGATAGCGAAGTCGATTTTGCCATGTCCGTCTGTCCGTGTGTATGTTGAAATCAAGTTTACGTAGCTCCCAGAGGTTACCCAGGGTTGCGTGTGGTATCAAACAAGCAAATGCTTTCAAAAAAATCGAAATTGAAATCTAGCAAGAGCCATTTATAACCGGCTGAGATTAAAGCAAAAAAAGACGACTGCCTCGTTTTTTTTTAAGTTTTTTTTTTTACTTAAAAATTATTATATATATGTGTAAGACATGTCTTTTGTGGAATTTTAAAGAAAACAGTTTTTGATTTTAAAGCAATAAAAACATTTTTTTTCGAGATATGTATAAGCAAAAAAAAATTTTTGTTTGTTTGTTTTTTACACAAAAATGATTATATTTGTAGGTAGACATGTCAATTTGGAAAAGAAAGAAAAAAAATACTACATACATTACACACATTAATACACGTAGTGAAGGGTATATAAGATTCGGCATAGCCGAATATAGCGCTCTTACTTGTTTATATATGTATATGTAATTTTTTTTGTTGAAATTTTGTTTTAAATTAATTTAAATGGATTCAAAGAAAATGATAAGGTAAGATTAAATTTCCTATATCCACATATTTGTTTATATATTTACTTATGATTATTTTTTTAAATTATTTAGGATATGTATAGTTTTATGATATAAAAGAAAGCTCTGTGAAAACTAACTTTCATTGTAAGTTTATAACTATTTTATAGCCCAGTGACTTGGACTTGAATTCACCTCTACGTGTGCAAGGTTTTCAAGTCTAAGAAGTGTGTTTAATAAGAATTACCAAATTAAAATTTCTGAGGCCATATAAAACTCTGGGATAGTGAGCAACTGAGCTATTTGTTTGCTAATGCAAAGGGAAAAGGCAACTCTCTTAATATAAATACAAGAATAACGTAACAGTTTATCTTCCAAAATTAAAGTTTTCTTTTCCTCGGAACTCATATAATATGATTGAGCAACCACATTGATTTTCACCTCACAGACAAACATTAAGAGAAGCTTTGTATTGTATTTTGATATATATCAGATAATTTCACACTGACACACTATAGGATTTGTCATAACAATATTTTTTTTGATTATTTATGAAAATCAAATCAATATGAAAAAACAGTTAAACATACATATTTTCGCTGTTTTTCTTTTGCTAGTTTTGCTGTTATTAGTTTTTTAGATTGTTTTTCGTGATTACAGTTATTTGTCTTTCCTTTTCAATAGACATAATTGAGCAATACTTTCAAGCAGCCAACATTAAATAAAAAAACATATGTTTAAATTCCTTTATACCCCTGCACTTTTATGAAATGTACATTGATGGCTATTGCTGGCTGGCTAGATTATCAAAGAAATGGCTGACTTGTCATTTTTTTTAGGAACTAATAGACATACACACACACACACACATATGCCGGAGCATTGACATAAATGATATGGTGACTAGAGGAAAGTTTGACTTGGTTCATCTAATGCTTTTTAGTCGGTACAACTGTGTTAATTAAGGGCCACCAACACACCTTTTATTTATGCATAGTTTTTTTTGCTTGCTTATGTGTTTAGCTGCTGTTTTAATAGTTTGGTTTGAGGTAAATTAATTCTGTTTTTCAAAACATGCGCTCGCATATTGTGCGAGTAAATACGTGTATACTAATACATAAGCATGTTTGTATGTATGTATATACAAACTTTATTTTTGAGCCATATACTCAATTATCCCTGTGGTTGACTTTTGTTTTAAACATATTTAGTTTATTTTAATAAATTAAAGATTGTTGACAACTCGGTCTATGAATAGAAAGCAGGATTATGTGCATTAGTGAATTTTAAATTAAGGTGACTTTTTAATTAGAATTTTGAGCTTAAAAACTTAAATCCTTTAGCTTAAAAGATTTTCTGGCAAATGGTTTATGTAGATTTAAATTATATATTCAATCCCTTTCTTAACTATATATAAAGCGGCTTACAAAATATTTGTCCTAAACTTAACATAATTGGCTGTAACTAGAAAAGAAATTGTGCCAACATTAATTGGTGTTAATGAATGCGTTACAATTTTCCCTTGATAATTAAATAATGACTGTACAATTATAATTAATTAAGTTCAAAATTGTTTCTTTTTAGTTTTAAAAATAATAATATTTTTTTATATAATTATTTTTCCTATATTCTTCTTGTATCTCTTGTAAGAACATTTTCTTTTTTCACTTCCTCCTCTTCCTAATGGCAACTGCCACTTGACTGCTTCTGCTTTTTGCCAGCAACAATATGATGCAGCGGCATTTACAACAAATAATATTAGTCAGAGTATTAGTATGTACTAGGGTTGGGCAAAAAATATCGATATATCAATATATCGATATTTTTTAAATATCAATCGATATGTTTTGTCGATATTATACTTTGCAATATATCGATATTTTTTCTTGCGATTTAATTTCTATATTTTTACCTACGGTTTTGTATTTTATTGTATTAATTTGTAAAAAAATCTTCTCTTCACAGTCTTTATTAAATAGACTGTTATAATGCTTGCATTGACAGTTACGGTGCATCTAATTTGATCCCATTAAATGTATTTGCAAGTCTAGAGCAACAAGATTTTATTCACATCTGTAACCATCAAATGTGAAAATTGGAAATTTTTATATAAAGTTTCATAGTTGGGGTGTATTTAATATTAGCATAACATTGTGTATAGCTTATGGACAATGTTTCGATTACATTGTTTTGTTTTTAACGTATTTTTAACAAAGCATTAGCGATGTGAATCTGTGTGTGTCCAGCGTTTCCACCTGTTCTTTCTGAAGTCGCCCTTAGATATTTAGTTTGTCAGGCTTCCTCGGTGTCTTCGAAAAAAGATGTTTCAGCTGTAAATCTAACAGTTCCCGATAGTAGAAGATATTTACCAGGTGAACACATCAAACAGAGTGTAATCTTTATGTCTGTATCTGATAATTACTGGTTCAATCAAACTTATTACTTATACTTGTTAACCGTTATACATCAATTAAAAATTGCTTCTTGTTATTTAAAGTTATTTTTTTTTGTGTTTTATGAATTTCCGAAAAAAATCGAAATCTCGTTACATAGATATTTTCAAATCGATATACATCGACCAACAACAATATTCAATAAAATTTCAATAGAAAAAATATCGATATTTTTTTGAATTTGCCCATCTCTAGTATGTACTACATACTCACAATTATCATTCTATTATACATAAATATTGATAAAATTATTATATTTGTTTTTATTATCTTAATACCAATTTTTTTTTTTTGGTTTTTATTTTATTTTATTACTTCTAACGACTGCTTATAAATTGTGTTAGTGTACGTGTGTGTTAACTTTTGCCGTCAATAATAGAATAAGATGAAAAGCATACTCTTGTGTGCATATTAATAAGTCTCTAAAGGATAACATAAAGTACAAGGCTGTGTAAATTTTAATAATTCTCTTTTGCTATTTGTGTTCTCTGTTTTTTCCAATAAATCTATCTATTCAATAGATTTAATAACATAACTTTTTTTTAACAATTACCCAATTCTACGTGTGGCATATTTTGAGTTAAAAGTTGTAATAGAATTAAAAGTTTCCCCTGGCTACAATAGAAATTAGATTTGGGATTTATACCATCACATCACAGCCAATTATTTATAACTAATGGAATAAAATGGCATCACACATAAAGAATAAAATAAAAAGAATTGAAAAGCAGTTATTTATTAAATTATTAGAAATATCTATTAAGTATCTGTGGCACATTAAATGGCAAATACTCCTTAAAATATTGTTCCACAGTGGGTTAATTCGATATGCACAGTTATTTCTAGGGGGAAACATGACAAGTTTCTTTTAAGGATTTACAAATTTTTGAGATATTATTTATTATCTCTTAACTTCTTCAGAAAGTATTACTTTTCTTAATAAGTCAAATCGTTTTAGAAACATAAGTGAAGCAGTTAATGCTGTGCTTTCATATTTTTTTTTAACCAAAACTTTATTTGCTAAAAGTTATTAGAAAAAAGCTTTAACAGCCAAACCTTAACCAGAGCGCTACGCGTTATCTAGGATGTCAAAAATTCTCGTGCCCTTACAAATTGTATGAAGCAAACCGAAATAGCGCGGCGTCAGCTTTTTGCAATTGAAAAATCCAATATTGACAGCGCATTAGGTTTTGTTATTGTTTAAAAGTAATGCCATTTTAGCTTTTCTGTGTTATTTTAGCAAAATATCATTAGTTCAACTATAAATTTTTTTTTAAGAAACAACAACACAAACAAAAAAATAAAAAGAAACAAAGATAAACTGCTTATCTTGTTACGTGGTATCTCTTTTCTCTTAATTTTTTTAACGGCGCGTCTTACTTTTATTATTAGAAAACAAATACAATTAAATTATTTTATTTATTTTTTATGGTTTATCAAGAGTTAATAAAAAGGCGAGTTTATAGATACATACATTTTTTAAAATTATTATCACTATTTTTAATTTGTTTTTATTTTATAGTTTTGTTCTTTTAGATAAAATGTTTTTTATCTTCGAAACTTTAATTAAATTATTATAGCCGTATTTATAACAAAAACTTAGCATGGAGTTATCATAAGTGTCATTTTTTATCCATTCTGCTAACTTAAAATTTAATTCTTATTATTAGCCACTAGATATTCATTATAAATAAACTATTTACCAAAATTTTGCTTAGCAGATGCGGCGTGCAAGTGAGCAGAAAGTTGTGTGCGATGTATACGTAGTTTCTAATTTTTCGTTATAAATACGGCCGTTAATGTTTATTTAGATCTATGACTAACGAGCCATAGAAGCATATGAATAATTTAATTAAAGCAAAACATTGAGCTGCAGTTAAATATACAAAACATTAAAATGCCTTGAGCATTTCATTAATCATTGTTTAATAACTTTTTTTCCTTAATATTTGTAAGATAATTGTTGCATTGGGTCTGCTTCGCTACTCCAAACTGGTTATTCAAAGTTTTCCCTTGTTCTAAAACGTATTTCTCTATGTCTAAAGGAACTGCTATTTCAAATGTTTTTAACCCATATCGTCCCAGAGAATTTTTGTTTCGAAAAACTTTATAAAGTTTGTTGGTTCGTAGCTAGTTTAATATTGACTTTGTAACAAAATTAGGAACTTTTAGGTTTACATTTAAGGCTAACCTCTTACAATATCTAATTTTATAAGAAAAGAATCAGAGTTTTTAGTCAAAAAAAAAAGAAAAAAGCATTTGAAAACGCATAAAATTTACTGTTCGATTAATCGAACACTGGGACTTTATGGGTTAAATTAGACCAGTTTTAATCTAATTAAAACTTTTTCCCTTTTCCCCCGTTATCCATCACTTTCTAATGTCAAAAAAAAATTGTTTTTGAAATTGATGTCTGTATATTTGTAAAAGAGGAGGTATGCTTTTACATAAATTCTATAAAACTGAAAATAATAATTTCCTTTAAAAACGTACCAAAAATTAGTACAGTTTTTATCCTATATTTCCAAAAAGTACCAAAGACTTATTCATATTTTTGAGAGGCGTGTCGAAGGCAGTTTAAATTATATTTCTAAACTTATTAGTTTAGTAGTTACATTGGGCCCCAAAAAGGTAGCACAATATAACTTTTACCCGTTTCAAATTTTAAAAAAAGTACCAGACACTCTTCTTTCGAGTAGAATATAATACTTTTTAATTTTCTTTGTATCTTGTTTAGTAAAGTAGACATAAGGTTATTAGTTTTTCCGATTTTTATCTTATTTTACCTCAAAATTTATAAAATTTAATTTTATTTATTTTAGTGTCAAATGATAATGTCTCTAGCTTTATGTATTTGGGCTGTGTGATGATGAATCAATCAATCAGTCACATTATTTTTTTCATATTTTTAAAAGAATCTAGAAATAATTTAAATTAAATTTTTTCAAATGGTGCAAAAAATTTAATTTATAAAAACAATGAAACAATATTTTCTAATTTAATTAAGAAGAAAATATCGTCAATATTAAAAACCTGTTAAAATATTTCTTTTGTCGTGTATTAATTATTTATTCCTCTTATTAAATTAAAAACGCAATTCCCAAAGCGTTTTTCCTTTTTACAAAAATTAAGTTTTTCAGTTACTTTGTTTACTTATTTCCAACCGTGACAGGGAATAATTTTTGTGTCCTCTAAACACCATTAACAAATTTACATATAGTTTTAATTTGATAAAATAGTCTTTAAACAACAAACAATTTTTTTTAATTGGCTATGGCGCTTATGTTTTGTGACAAAATATTTATGAAAAAACAATTTAAAGAAGACAAAATGGACAAAAGTACTTAAATTAAAATAAAATTAAGAATTATTTTATTCATTTAATTAATTATGTTTGGCAAACACTCAGCCAAATGGATTGGTTCATAACACAAATAATTAACAAATTTTTTATATATAGTTGTTGAAGGGTAATTTTTATTCGTTGCAGCCGAATGTAACATTTTTATCTGTTTATGTTTAAATAAGTCTCAGTCTTACCGCAAAAGAAGGCAACTGTCCATAATAAACTTATTTTTGTTAATTTTTATTGTTAATTTTTTTCATTAATTCTTAATTTAAAAATGAAAAGATGTTAAAATTTTTTTTATTGCCCATTCAGAAACATAATGTTTTGAAAATAACATTATTTTGTTATCTTTATTATGATTTTTTTTTTATAATTGTGTAAGTGAACTCAAACAATGATGACTAACAAACAAGTGGGTGCTCTTAAATTAGACTACAAAATAAAATGATGGATGGATGGCTGGATGAATGGGCTGTTAAATGTTCTATATTTAAATAAGCGTTTGGTTTTTTTAATTCATTCTTTTGTCTTGCTTTATTCGTCTGTGTCCTTAAAGTTAAAATAATCCTCTTTGGACATGATTTCAAGCGGGTATTTATTTACTGTTTTTTTTAATTTTTCCTGTTTTATGTTCTTTTTCTCTTTTATTTAAAATATTTTTACAGTTTTATTTTACATTTGAAATGCAATAAAATTATGGGTTTAATAAATAAAATTTTGTTTAAAATTAAACTTATTATTACAATACCCTACGGAAAGAGCACAAGGAAAGCAGTTAATACAAATATGTATGTAAAAGTATAGGATAACTGCTTATTGAAATAAGAACAAAAATATAAAAAAAAAATGTTATAAATAAAATTCCTTTTCTTTTATTTTAACACTTTTGTCATCTTAATAATGATAAATGTAAAGAGTCTTAATAAATATAGGTCTATTATGTGTCACAACAAATACATGTGATACTTTTTAAAATAATTAAAAAATCTTAGTTACTAAAGTATAATTTGGAAATATTGTTTAATATATTTTTCTTCCTTTGGATGTTATTTAATACATAAATCAAAAATGCAAATGCGTTAGTTAATTTTTGTCCTTCCATTTACTTTTATTGTAGTATATAATAATTTTAAATTTAAGAGGCAAGATCTATCCCTAATTTCGTTAAGTACGACCTAAGTATCAGGTAGCCCAACTTCGTAAGACTCGGAGTCTTAATGGTTTATATATTACAAAAATATACAAAATTTGGCCCAACAAAATATAGCTTTCTTGCCCTTGTTGTAAATTAATATACTACGAAATTTGATTATTATGATCCTGTTATTGTTTATTTTTGTATACCTTTTAAAAATGTCTTCTTATTGCTTGTTTTTGGTATTAAATTTGTAAAAATGTAAAACTTAAAATCATTAAAAACTTTGTTATCTTAATTGTTGCTTAATTCAAACCATTAAAACCAAAACTATAATAATTTCAAATACTTTAGGTTCTTTAAATTCTATTTTGTTGGAATGCTTTCGATGGATTTCTGGTTTAAATATCTAAAAAATTAAGAATTTTTTTCCCATTTAACTTCCCAATGAATATAAAATGAGTTCTTTTACACTTTTAAAAGGGAATAAGGAAGGGGAAATTTGAAACTGTTAAAAACCTGATTTTATAAGAAAAAATAGATATGTTTTCGATTCTCGGTCAACCGATAATTTTTTGTTTTTGGTTATATACCTATATAAAATAGTAAAGTGACCGATCGTTTGATTGATTGAAAAGCTAGAAACATGTACTTTGGACTGTGGGTTCCTCTTCTGTTCTATAGATCCACTAAGAAGTGATTTTTTTTTGAATTTGTACCGGATAATAGGTATCCAGTATTTTTTTTTTAAATTTGGGAGCCTGGTATCTTTTTTTTACCCTTATAGCTACCAAACCAATAAACATACAGACATAATTTAAACTACGTTCGTCACTACTCCAAAAAATAATAATATGTTGTCGGTATTTTTGTAAACATATAGGGATAATAACGGGTAAAAACTTGAAAAAGTATTTATTAGTCAAAAAATGCTCCGATTGTAATTATAAAATTTACGTAGTAGTAGTAGTGAATTTACGAAGTTGCAAAGTAGACTGGGTCCATGCTAGTATGTATATATCTATATGGGGTGCATAAAATACTCCAAACAACTCCTAATATAGTTTAGTAAAAGCTATGACAACACATAATTTAAAACTTTATAAATATATGCAGCGAATTCCTATACTCATTTGGATTTGTTCAGGCTTAATTTCGTAAAAATTGTATACGTCTTGTATATTCATTTAATTTGTGCCAAAGGAGTTGTTGACGATAACCATAAGACTAATTCTGGTTGTAAAAAATACTAAACAATTATATAAATAGACTGTCTGTCTTACATGTATATTATTTTAAATCTGATATAATTAATATGCTGGCATACATTTTACGACATTAGTTTATTTTTATTTTTATCATACGCTAAAAGTGCTTGAGTTCAACCTCGCCATAATAAAAACGGTGAAAAATTTTGGTTCTGTTTTAAACCTCCATTAACTTTATTGAGACATAAACTTAAATAAACCAAATCGTTTACCCTTTTCAAAATTATCTGTCATATCTTAATTTTCTTTAAAGAAAAAAATTTGTCACAAACATAACAACTGTCACAATACAAACCTCCACCCACCCTGACCTTTGCAAAACGGAAAACATTAAAAAACAAAATATTTTTTAAAACTTTTAAGCAGTTAAAATTTGTTGTTTGTTATTTCTTTTGTAAAAAATAAATAGTAATTTCGTGGTTATTTGCATAATGTGTTGTTCACTGTAATTTTATTTCACAACATAAAACAACAAAAAATAAGAGATTTTTCATACTTTTCATTATTTTCGCATCATTTGCAAACAGCAGCACTAAAGTTCTTATGGAAGAGGTTTAGAAAAATTAAACTTTAAATAGAAAGCCCAACACCAGCACCGACATAATACAAAGAGTTGCTATTTCGAAACATTATAGAAAAATATGTTCAAATAGAAATTTACATAAAATGAAACCTAACAAGTAAATGGTTAGTTTCTAAAAACAAGCAAATATATATATGTATATGTATATATGACGCGAAAAATATAAAGGGAAAGGGTAAAAACAGGTTTTGTTCAGGAGAGCCATTTTAAAGATTTAAGTACGTGTATCTTTGGTGTACCATCACTGAGCGTGTTGG
>NDXZ01031105.1:0-23828 GCA_003055125.1 Paykullia maculata
AATAATCGCGTACTGTTACTCTGTCTCCTGCAGCAAATCTTTTGCTAATAATCTGGCGGAATTGGCAATTAATATCGTTGTGTGGCAACATAAGGTCTAAACAAGATTGAATTTGACGGCCTAACATTAACATCGTAGGAGATTTGTCAGTTGTAGGATGAATTGCCCGTCTATAAGCCAACAATATTTTTGATAACTCCTTGGACATCGTAGTTGAAGTACATTTTGAGGCTAATAATTTGTCTTTAACAGTTTGCACATACCTTTCGGCTTGTCCATTAGTTGCTGGATGGTATGGAGCTCCTTGCTTGTGTACGATGCCATTTACTTTTAGGAAATTTTCAAATTCGCCAGAATTGAATTGCGTGCCATGGTCGCTTACAAATATATTTGGAATACCAAACTGTGCAAATAATTCACGACATTTCTGTATGGTAGTTTCCGTGGTCATGTTTGGAACAATATGCACTTCTGGCCACTTGCTGTATGCATCCACTAGAATAAAAAGATATTTGCCCATAAACGGTCCAGCGTAATCAGCATGTACTCGTTCAAACGGTTTGCTAGGCCTTGTCCAGCAATGAGTAGGCATAACTTTCTTGAGATCAGGCCGTGACGATTGACATAATGCACATTTAGATACTAACATCTCAATATCTTTATCTAATTGGTGTCACCAGACATATGCTCTAGCTAGACTTTTCATACGAGATATTCCAAAACTTTGCCTGTGCGGGTTCCAAAGTATATGCGGCTTGACTGCCGGTAAAGATTTTGATGCTTTTACCGAATATTCTGCAATACCGCAGCCAATTCTCCACTGCTTAAAAAACTTTATAAAATTATATTTTCTATAATCAGAATTTAATTTTAGTGCGGCCTTATTTATTTGCAAACAGTCTGGCACCGTCAATAAACAAACGAAAAAATTACATATAATCAAAAAAGTTTTTTCAATTATTTAATGAAAACGTTTCATTAAATCAATTAATCGGTTTCATTAGGTCAATGACTGGTTTCATTCTATTAATAACATTGTTTCACATAATAGATTTAAAAATACAAAAAAACATGTTATAGTAATGCAGTGAAGGGTTTCGTTTGATTTAATTGATGCAATTTAGAAATTCATTGTCTAAATAAAGCGGTTTCTTTGAATGTAGTCATACTGGCTATGTTTTCAGGCAAACACCATTGTAAGACATTAAATATATTCGGGAAATGATCTTCAGACTTTTAAATGATTTTAAGAGTGATTGCAAAAAAAACGAAATCACATGTTTTCATATAATCTAGTAGTCGCTTAGTGGTAAAAACTCAATCGTTATTTAAAAAATTAGAAAATTTGAATGTCAATAAAAAACGAAAATAAAATAATTTTTAAAATGCATTAACTCATTGCACAGTGGATGGGAATAAAAATATTTTGTAAAAAAGTTAGTCACTTTTAAACAATTTGCCCGGTTGGTATAAAATTTAAGCCCATTGGCATAATAGAGAAGCATTACATACAACATGCAATTCCAAAGAGTTGGCCTGATTATAAAGAGTTTAGTTCTGCCAATTGCTTTAACAAAAAAATCCTCTAAATTTTTCAAGCCTATAGTATATAGAAATTTTCAAACATTTCATCCAGCTTTTAGACCTCCACAATATTTAAAATAGAGAAAACATTAAACTCTTTCACTCACAAGTGATTAAATTTGTGTAACTATTTGTGATTGTAAGGGATTCGCGCTTGTTACGAAAAAAAAATCACAACATGCGCACACCTTAAGTTTAAATTTTATGTAAAAGCGATTTAATAAAAATACACTTGTACAATGTACATGCATAAATTAATTTTACCACTAGTGGTGAATATAATGGCAACATATGCACAACATACATAAATACGTACATATATGCACACATGATCACAAGTTTATCTAAAAAATACATTCATAAATCTTAACTGTCTCGAAAACACACACAGTACATTTGATTGTATGTATGAATGTGTTGTAGATGTCACATTTGAATATCACATATTCTTCACTAAGATTCTAAGACACAAAATACTAATAATAAAAATAATAGTTAGACTCATACAGATAATCTAAAGTGACGATGATTGCTATTAGGAATATCACACCCAAAGTAATTTATACTAAAATTTATATAAAAGAAGAAACATATATGATCAAAATGAAGACGATGATAATAAAAATGAAATTAATGAAATATTTACATACATACGTACATATGTACGATTGCACACTCTATAGTGACCCAAGTGAACTATTAAAAATAAAAAATAAAATAAAAGCATAAAGAATAAGGAATAAAGAATAAAATGGTTAAACGAAAAAATGTGAAAAGATTTAAACAAAAAATTGTTAAATAATCATGGAAAAAATTTAAGAATAATTGAACAATTTTCTATAAATAAAAAATAAAGAAAATATAAAAAAAAAACTTTTTTAACATTTTTTTAATAAAGTTTTTGGTTCCACAAAGTAAAAAAAGGTTCTGTTGATTCAAAATGTATTAAATTTTAATCTTAAAAGATTTTTAAATTCTTTCTTTTTAACTCTAAAAAAAATTATAAAAATGTATAAATAAATCAAAAACTGCCCTGCCGTGAAAATATATTGAAAAATGATCCAGTGTAAATAATCGATCTTGCGAATCACAAATCACCCTTACAAATAAAGAGCTATTCTGAAAATAATGAGTTTTTAATAGAAAGTGCCCCGCATCTTGGTTGATTCTACCTGTTTTTTTGCATAGATAATAAATTTATTACAAACTTGTGCTAGGTTTGAAGTTAACAGAAATAATAGTTCCCCAGATATATCATAAAAAATATTTCCTTTGTCTGGGGAGTCTCTTGCCACCACCTGCTTTGATCATAACCATATTTTTATGCTAAATAAAATGAGCATTATAAAGCGGCTTTGACCTGGTTTTAAAAATTATTAAAGCCCAAATTTCTAGTGACTATTTTATATATATGAACTATAACATTGTATTTGGTTTAACTAAAAATATTTGTAAAATATTGGTTTATTTAAAAATGCATTAGACTTCAAAAGCATTAGCTGTTGCCTGACTAACAGCTGTTCAATAAATTTGGTGACTTCAGTAATGGTTAAAAAAATAGCTATAAGAAAATATCATTGGCTAAACTATTGTCATCAGTTAATTCATAACCTGTAATGAACTGACCACTGATTCACCAATTAATTAGTAGCTGTGCTGCCTTTAACTCCAGCTAATAAAGTAAACTGTTTTGCCATTTAAAGACCGTGAATTTGGGCCTAAATAGTTTAATAAATTATATTTCTTTAATGAACAAATTTACCGTCATTAGTTAACTAATAACAATGGATTAGCCAATGATATTTTATTTACAGCTCTTAGTTTGCCATAAGTTAAGCCACCAAAAAAAGCCCGTATTAGTTAAACAATAAATATCATTTTAGTATACAAATAACTAATTGCCTAATGACTATGAATTTCGGCCTTAATGGTGAATTTAAGTTTATGAATTTTTATGAAAAATTTAGATGAAGAAAATAGGGCAGTTTTGGTTAATTTCCTATATCCCAGTAATTACTGAACCAATTTTGCCAGTTTAAAACAACGATCTTTTACCAGATATTTATTATATTTGTATACTACATAGAGGTTCCTGTAACATCTGGGACCTTAAAAAAGTTTATCTTAACCAACATCCCATAGAGACGGGTATTGCTTAATCCCTATCTATAAGTTAACAGAAGAACCTGTGTGGGGTGACAAGCGAATATTGTAGAAATAACCATCGAAATGACAAAACTATAAAAGTGTACAAACATACATATGTTATTATGGCACCCATGGTGGAACGTTTGAAAATTTAAATTTTATTTTAAAACAACTTGATATAAAATATTTAAGAATTTTATGAGCAAAAAATAAGCAAAACTTATTTGGTATAAATTTTTATAAAAAAAAAATAATAATAAATCTTTATGTAACCACGTTAAAAATCTTATCACGACTGCTCACTCACCCCAATATGTTTTACAATCATATACGTTCACTGTAATTGATTACGATAAAGCGTGATTTACGATATTAACATTAACAGTTTTTTATCTCGTTTTGTTAGTGAAATGGTACCCTTTTAACATTTGTATGTACATCTTAAATAAACCCAATTTCTGCCTTTTTACATTTTTACAACAACAACTTTTATACTTTAAACAAATCAAAGTTTTTTATATTACCAACGCTTTTTAGCAAACACAATAGGGTTTGTCCTTTAGCCAAACAAAAAAAAACTAAACTTCTTGTTAAATGGCTCGGAAAAATATCACTTTGAGTTGCAAAAATGCGCCAGATCTGCTGTTAAAAGCGCTAAGTTGGCAACGCTTATAATTGTCTACCACGTCTCCATAGTGGTCTTGGAAAAAAACTGAGAAAAGGTGTTTAATATAACTTTGTTTTATATTATTTAAATTTTATAAAATTGTTTGAAATATAAATAATTAATTTTTAAAACTTATAAACTAACGGCCGTATCTATAACGAAAAATTAGAAACTATGTATACACCGCACACAACTTTCTGCTCTTTGCAAGCCGATTAGGCTAAGCAGAGTGTTGGCAAACAATTAATTTATAATGAATATCTAGCAGCTAATAATAAGAGTTTGATTTTAAGTTAACATGGCTTTAGCAAAGTGGATAAAAAATACGTTAAAAATGGCACTTTTGCTAACTCCATGCTAAGTTTTTGTTATAAATACGGCTGCACGAATCTAAAGAAGCTTCCCCATACATAAACAGCTTAAATTATAATTTTCTGTATTCATAACCAACTTTACGATTTAGTAAAGTATTAACTGTTTGAATTAATTAAGAACATTTTAAATTCCCAACAAATTTTCTTAAAATCTCCTCATTTTACCTGTTGAGTAGTAATGAATTCCTGAGCCTTATTTTTGGCATTAAAATAATTTTTTAACAAAATTTCTTTAAAAAATATTGGTTTAAAAAACTCCTACAAATGTTTGTGTAAAATTTCTTAAATTTTTCCGGATTAAAAGTGTTGTTTGTAAAAACATTCTTGCCTTCATATAAAAGTTAAATAAACTTTACCTATAATTTGGCTTAATTCGTAAAAGTTTTTGATGAATTTATTAGGTCTTAAATAAGACTAAATTAAAAGATTTTTTCTAAGCAAATTTTCAAATTCTGAAATTCCTAAAATTTCTTAAGATTAAAAGCTACAACTTTTTAAAATATATACATTTTTCGTATCTTAATATTTTTATCGCATCTGAATTCATAATTTAGTTGTTTAAGTCATCATCAGTTACTAATTATTTCAAACTGATACATGTTACACACGCCACGCCATTGTGTTTTCGTTTTGATTTAAAAATTACAATTTTAAAAAGTAAGAGGAAAAGAGGAACAAAATCACGGAAAACAAAACTATTGTTTTAATTATTTGTAAAATCAAATAACTAATAATTTTTTTTATAATTATTTTATAATGAGGCGTTAATTGAGTTTTAATTTAAATTTTATTGTAAAGACTTTTTAAAAAGAAATGAGAATATTTTATTTCTAATGGGTCATTTTTATTTTTTGCATGCACGCAAAAACATTCTGTTTTTGAAAAAGTGATAATTAGGGAAAAATAATAACTCTGGAGATTGATATTTAATCAAGTTGATTAAATATTTAATTAAAGGATATACATTAGGGTGGGTCGATTTGTATGAATGCCAAAAAAAAATGAAAAATCTTAGGGTTGGAAATAATTCTACTAAGAATTCTAAGCATCTTTGCTCTAGAAACCATAGGTCTAAAAGGATTTTCGATTCAGTGCAAATTCAAAAATATATTGTGAATATTGCTTCACTTCATGATTTGTGTAAAATTTTCAAAAACAGGAAGTTTTTTGAGGTGAGTTTTCTTTTAAGATGAAAGTCGTTACAGACTTCCCTTATTTGAAAAATTAATATTTTTATTTATAAACTGCTACAAAATATTTAAGGCAACGAAAATATTGTTCTTAAAAAATTGTAAAATACGTATACTTAATTATTGAAACGAAAATAATTAAGTATGCGTTTTTTAAAATTTCTTCGAAAGAAAAACACAATATTTTATTTTATTTCAATAATGGGAGCAGCAAATGTTTAGGTCGATTTGCGCGCGATAAGATTTGATCACAGATGATTTCTTGAGAATTTCGCGTAGATTACGTTTTTGCTATACGATTTTTGAAAAAAAAATGAACCACCCTAATATACATATATGTATATATAATTAAATGTCTTTGTAATTTTGAAAGCATCCCTGCAGGTAGCCTGAGGTCAAATGTCTCCAAATCACCACTTTTGTCGACTATTATGGTGACTTTTTGTGTGATATTGTCAACAAAGCGTCAATACTTTTTATTTTGCAAGTAAAAAGTATCAAAAGTGTAGACTAAAATGACTAAAATGTACTAGTTCCAATGTCTACATATGGTCCCAAAAGAACTACCTAGTCAAAAGTACCAATGTCAGTAGTGGATTTTCAATGACACGCACATGTTAAATATCTATAGTAAAAAGCATTGGCTGGGGTATAAAAAGTCACTAATACTGGTAACTGTGTCAATAGTAAGTCAGTACAGTTTCACTATTGACAATTCCTGCAGGGATAATATAAAAGCAAATTTTATGTAAATAATCAAATAATACCAATAAATAGGAGTTATATTAAGCCCCTTATATACTATAATAAATTACTTAGACCCAAAATTACATTACATTATTTAACTACATATTTGTAAACTAAAATGGTTACTATTGTTTAACTAATACTAATTAACTAGCCTAAGCTCCCATGTAATGTCTGCAAAAAAGTTTCATGGAAAAAAAAATGTGCTAATCGAATTTTGTAATGTTAATTTTAGCTGCCATAGAAGGCCTGTTTTCGCAAATCACCGAAACGCTCACAAAACTAATACGCAAATTTAAAACGAACTAAAATTTATCACAAATAAATTTACAATACTTTACCAAATTTTGTGATGATCGCTCTTCATAACTAGTTCGAGCTTCCATATAAGGAAACTATAAAAACTTAACTGGAGGAATAATCTGGCTATAAGAAGAAGTAGTTATATAATTATAAAAAAATAAGTAGTTATATAATTATAAAAAAATAGAAGAATTTACTGGTGAAGTCGATTAAAACTATGATTTAAAATAAAAGTGTTCGGAGATTGTTAGTTCCCTCCATGAAGATATGGGTTAAATGGTAGCTTTGTCCTAAACTAAGGATAGACAAACCGACAAAATATTTTCAGCTAGCGGCCATTGATTCTGAGACCAAAAAAAATATATATTAGTTGAGGTCCACACTGCTTAGTAATCGGTTAATTTCTTAGACATATTGTTGTTGCCAAATTAATCAATTAAACATTTCACGGGTAACGCAATAAAGAGTAGGGATGAGTTAAGGGATTCTTTAGATGGTTTCATGGATTTTCAGAGTTTATAAATTTTCGACTTGTTTTATCTATATTTTTTAATATTTGGAAGTTTTTGTTTTTATTGAAAACAACTGCTTGTATAACAATTTACCTGACTCTACAAAAAAAACCCTACAATTTCCATGCCAGCTATCAATTTAGCTTAAACTCACAAGTTGTAAATTCAAAACTTCTGAGACTTTTTCGAAATATATTTGATCATTTAAAATGCACACGTAATTTATTAAATTAAAATCTAAAATGTAATTAAAAATAATTCATTGAATTATAATAAAAGTTTCAGGGTAAACACTCGAATGAATTTTTAATCGCTTCTATTTTTATACTTTTCACCACAGGTGACAAGGGTATATATAAGTTTGTCATTCCGCTTGTAATTTCTATAATATTCATTTGCGACCCCATAAAGTATATATATTCTAAATCCTTATAGATAAGGAAGTCGATTTAGCAATGTCCGTCTGTCCGTCTGCTGAAATAACCTTTCTCAACTCCCTGATGTTGTGAGACCCATTACTGGTATCAAACTATCAGAAATTTCCCCGAGATTCTTGATATTGAAAATTACTAAAATCCGACAATTAACGAGATATAAGCAAAGAAAATTTTTTTTTTTTTTTACACAAAAATTATTATATTTGTGTGTAAAACATGCCCTTTGGGAAATTTTTAAAGCAAAAAAATTTTCGAGATATAACCAAAAAAATATTTTCGAAACCTAAGCAAAAAAAAATTTTTTTACACAAAAATTGATATATTTGTGTGTAAGACATGACTTTTCGGGAAATTTAAAAAAAATTTACAAATTGGCCCAGAATTAGCAAAGATATGGGCGAAAAACCTATATGGGCTTAAATTAATATCATAAAAAAATCAAGTTTTCTAAGACTTTAAATACCTTAGACATGTAAATACATACGTACATATAAGTATATATACACACACACACACATACATACATAAATACACGTAGTAAAGGCCACAGCCGAATATAGCGCTCTTACTTGTTTTAATTTAAGATGTTTTTAAAAGTTCAGAAGCGTAAATAATAATAATTTATTAAATTCTTTAGAAGAGACGAAGAACAATATCCTACATTTGTTGTTATTTAAAATCAAGAAAATGCTTTTTAAATTTACAAAATTTTCTAATTCGCTCTTTACTTATATACATATGTATTTGTAAGCTCGATATGGAGATTAAGGGATTGACATCTATAAGGTCATACCATGCTTACATAAAATGTTGAAATTTACTTGCATCTTTGCAGAAAATGCATATTTTATAAATTATTTTTACTTAATTTTTTTTTCCTTCTGTGAAAAAATATTTGACAAATGTGATCATTAAAAAAATTCCTTTTGCGAGGGTTCATGATCGTAAAAAATTTGTAATAAACTCATGCGCAATAATTTATTTATTTTTTTTATCATGGTTCAAAATTAAGAATTTAAAAATATCAACGTGCATATCTCCAGGTAAAATAGCAAACATATTTGCATATTTTAAAATTAGCATACAATTTAGTGCGATATGAACATACATATCGTCATATGATTAGCCTTAAGTTATAAAAAATTCAAAATCGACTTCTTGATTGATAATGATGCATCGTACCAAAATACATGTTCCTGCAATATTTTACACTCCTACAATTAAAAATAACTTTCTTATTAACAAAATTCTAAGAGCACTAAGAACTTTGGGGTATATGATCCGTCTGGAACAATTTATTTTTAAAACAAACATAGAAGAAGAATATGCAATTATTCCACACCGAAGTGCAAAAAATAATCGTAACACCGAACTCTTTCCATTACATAATCAAAGATTAAAAATTTCAAAAAAGATGTGGGAACATCTTAATGATCTCAAGGTATTCATACCAGAATATTGCCATGCTTTTTAAACTAATTTTTCACATTTAAATAAGTAATATGTTTTAATATTGATTTTAATAAACAGAATTTCCTTTTAGTTAATTTTTATTTGTTGATTAGTAAAAATAAAAACAAATTAATTAAAAATTATATATATATGTATTTTATTTCACTAATAAAGAAAATAAAAAAAAAACTTTTCCTTAAGATTATCAAAACCATTTTTTAATTTGACTTACGCCCGCCCTTTTCGGTTTCAGAAAAAACGAACTCTTTAAGGCGTCAGTTTCATATATCGGCAAATAATAATAAAACTGGATATTTTTCTTCAAATATTAATTCTTTAAGAGTTTTTTGCTTCTCCTGTAAAATTTTTTCAATATAACTTTGGGCTTTTAAGAATTCATATGACGATATGCACAAATATTCTCTCATGGCATTTTAAAACAATTAACAGAAAATCAAAATGTAAACCTTAAAACAAAACAAATAAAAATTCTCATCATGAATACAAAACAAATCACAAGTTTTAATTTTAATTATTTTTTTTATTAAAAAAACATTAATAAATATTTTACATTTCTATGCATTCAATTCAATTACAGTCACCAGCAGCAGCATCGTTGTTGCCATCAAACGAATGCACGAATACGAATACGAAATTCGCACATTTGATTTGGCCACACAAAAAAACAACAATTCGTATTCGTAGTGAGATAAGGCTTGGGCGAAAATATCGATATATCAATATAACGATATTTTTAAAAATCAATCGATATTTTTCGGCGAAATTTTATTTTGCACATATGTATATCGATATATCAATATTTTTTTTGCAACTTAATTTCGATTTTTTTGAACTCTATTTTATGTTATTAATTTGTGAAAACATCTTCTCGAATAGACTATTATATTGCTTGTATTGACAGTTAAGGGGCGTTTATTTTGATCCCATTTAAGGTATTTGCAGGTCTATAGCAACAAGATTTTATTTACAATTTGTTTACACATACATAGTTAATTTTTTGGGGTTTACTCAGAGTTAGCTGTTCTATCCTGCATAACTTGTGGATAATGTTTCGATTACATTATTTTATTTTTAACGTATTTTTAACAAAGCAATAACCATGTGAAGTTGTGTGTGTCTAGCATTTCACGAATGTTCTTTCTGAAGTCGCCCCTAGATATTTAGTTTGTCAGGCTTCCTCGGTGTCTTCGAAAAGAATTGCTTCAGCAGTAAATCTGGCAGAACCCAATAGTAGAACCGTTTGAAAGGCAAACACAACAAACAGAGGTTGCTCCTTATGTCAGTAACTGATAATTACTGGTTCAATTAAATTTTTATAGAGCCTTACTTGGTTTAGTTTAACCATAAATATTTATAGATTTCTATATAAATTGTTTCTATGTTAACCATTTAACATCAGTAAAAAATTACTTTTTATTATATAAAGTTTATTTATTCTGTATTTTATAAATTTACAAAAAATATCGGTATATTGACCGGCAACGATATTATAAAAAAATATCCGAATTTTTTTTTTATGTGTTTTTATTATGAACTTTTATTTGTTTTAAGACAATAAATTTTAGTTTTATTCTGGCTCAAGTTTATTGTTAAATTTTCAAAGAAATTTAATTTTTTTATTTGTGATAATGAATGAAAAGCAAGTTTTGCCGACACTAGCCGATAGCTAGAATATCGATAGAAAAAATATCAATATTTTTTTTTACATTTGCCCATCCCTAACTGAGATTCGCAAAACAAACAAACGAACTAAAATCGTTCATTTGTCATAGAATCACGGAATAAAAACGTTTGTTTTGTTGTTATTACACTTTTAGTTTATTAAGCAATTTAAGACTCATTTAATTGAAAGAGAAAGCATTTACTTACATACATATGTATAAAGATTTATATAAAAAAGCAATTACAGTAGAGTTTTAGTTCTGAATTTTTTATTCAAACTTTGATCTGTGTTTAATAAGTATATCTCGTTTAACACATGACTTGTATTACGCTCATTCATTCGAATATTTAAAAATATTTTCTATTTTTTATTGTACATTCGTTCGTTTGTTGACTTTACTCGTTAACTCTTTCGTTAATGTCAGGTGTTTAAAAATTATAGGAAAATAATATAAATGGGAATATTATTGTCGGTTTGAAAAATTATTATTATTGTTAAAGTGTAGTCTAAGCTTTCTCTAAAACATATTTTGGCTTCTGATGCAGTCAATAACTTTGTTTAATAAGATACCATAAATCCATTGAAGTCATTTAAGCCACCAAGGATTTTGAGTCTGCATGTTTTTAGAGTCAATAAGGACATGCTTCAACGTCACTTCATACAGTCTTTAGAATCTGCACGGTTTCGTCTTAGCATTATCAATAACAAATTCATTGTCTTTGTTCCCATAATGTCCGGTAAACGACACCAAGAATACTTTTAGTTATGAGAAAGCATAATCGTATAAACTTTCTAAATAAGGGTTATGGTCCTACAAATATGTATGTGTATGTCAAGATATCTTATTTACCAAACAGTCTGCCCGCTCGTTGCCTATATGGCCCTAATTTGGGTACTTTTTTAAACTGCGTTTGTCACTTTTCAAACAACAAGAATACGGTTTTGTTACTTTTTGAAAACTCAAACGTTAACGGAAAAAAACTCTTCTAACTTTTGGTAATTTTTTAAATCAAAACATTTTTAGAAATTTTATAGAACTTATGTTAAGATTTACTTCATTATCTACATACACACACAGATACATATTTTAGAAAAAATTTATAGTTTATCTGTCAGAATGGTTCATTTTGTCCCCCCATCTATTTGTGGCTTCTGTAAACTTTTTATAAAAACACATGAACTTAACCAAATTGTAACAAAATTTTTCCAAAAAATGGTTTAACTCATGTAATCAAGTAAAAAGTATTGAATAAAGTGGTTAATGAATAACTTCTATAAGTCCCTCGTGCCTTTCAATTTCTCCATCTGTCCATAAAATATTTTTTTCTTGTATAAACTTTTTTAGATTTCTCTATTTTTAGAAATAGACATACAGACAATGAATTCGGCAAACAAAATTTTTTATTGTTCCAAACATACAACGAACGTTCTGTATTACTACGAATATTTGATAGAATGAAAACCATATGGCATTAGATGTAACATAAAATTTTTGCATTCGTATTTCTAAAAGTCTTGAAGAAATTTTGTATTTTATGAAAATGTGTTAATTCTATATTTATTTTCAATATTTTAATATCTTGATATGCTTCATCACAGGTGGCAACGATATATAAACATTAGGGTATAGAAATGATAGGGGGAAATGATTCTACGAAGATTTCTAAGCAACTTTGCAACCATAGGTCTAAAACGATTTTCGATCCCGCGCAAATTCGAAAATATGTTGTAAGTATTGCTTTACTTCATGATTTGTATAACATTTTAAAAAACAGGAAGGTGTTGGGCACCAAGATAATAATTCTGAGTTTTCTTTTAAGATGAAGACTCTCATTATTTAAAAAACTAATATTTTATTTATAAGCTGCTACAAAACATTTAAGCAATGAAAACTATTTTTTTAAGAAGTTTTAAAATACGTATACTTTATTATTGAAACGAAAACAATTAAGTATACGTATTTATTATTTTATTAATGGGAGCAGAAAGTCTTTAGGTCGATTTGATCACAGACCAATGGTTTCTTGGGAAATTTTTCTAAGAATTTTGCGTAGATTACGTTTTTGCTTTACGATTTTTGATGAAAAAAATTGACTCACCCTAATATACATACATACATACATATGTATGTAGGTTTGTCATTCAGTTTGTAATTTCTACAATATTTATTTGCGACCCCATTACATATATGTATATATGTATGTATTCTGAATCCCTATGGTTAGAGAAATCGATTAGGCCTTTTTCGTCCGTGTGTTAGTTGAAATAAACTTTTTGTTGTTCCCATAAGCCAACCAGAGTTGTATGTGGTATCAACCTTTTGGAAATATTACCCCGTGAAAATCGATATTGAAAACTGACAATAATAATAAAAAAACCAAAAAATACGACCAACTTTTTTTACCCAAAATTGAATAATTGGCCCAGAATCCCCAAATATATGGGCGAAAAATCTATGCGGACAAAAATTGATATTACAAAAAATCTAGTTTTCTATGACTCTATGATATACATATACACATACGTTCATACATACGTAAATACACTTCTTATTACATACATACACACATACATACATACAAACACGTGGTAAAGGCATAATAAAATATAGCGCTCTTACTTGTTTTATAATTTATAATAAAAAATATTCTATACTAAATTACTTTGCATTTAAGTTTATAAAAATTTTTTCTTAAAAATTCTTTATTATGTTTTGCATATTTTTTTTAAAATTATCTTATTTGTTTAATCTAATTATACTCTAAAGAATACATTTTTATAAAATTGAAAAATCTTTGAACAGTTGACAATGCTTTTGTTGTTGTTTATTATCGCTATTTCGAATATTTAGTTTATTACTTCCGTTTCGGTTTCGTTTTTGAAATATGCATAAGAGATGGTTTAAGAATGTGTGTGTGCCAGTGATGCCAACTCTACCTGCTTTTAGTTATATCTAACCACTTTTGGTATTTGATTTTGGCGTAAATCAATAAAAAAAAGTTTTAGTTTTTTATAAGTTTCATTACATTTTTTCTGCAAATAAAAAAATATAATTTGTCATGATATTAAAAAGAAAGTTATAAAGATTTTCTATGCTCGGCATAAATGCCAACAAATTGGATGATTCATAAACACAGTTTTTCATTTCTTTTCACTTATTGTAATAGAGAATTTATCAAAATGGCATTTTATATAATTTCAATCTAAAGACAAAGTTAACAAGAAATTTAGTTTATTTTTTTTAAATATTTCTAAGCAAACTTAATTTTTATATCCGAGAAGTTAGTTATAGGTGATAGATCTACCTACTTTTCAAACTAAAATTGGGTTGGCATCACTGCAGTGTGCTAAGACACTCAAACACACTTATAAATAAATAATACATTTGTATGTATTAAGACAATTTAGCATTTTTCTTAAAAATAATTTTAGTTCATTGTTTGAATGTCAGTTTTATTTCTTGTTGCATTTGTTTTCAATTCTTATTATTATTTTTTTTTTCTAAATCAATTAAAAATTTTTACAAAAAATTTTTTAATTGTGTAAAAGTAGCGCCGCCGCTTTTTAATGGATAAATTACGTTTATTTATTAGTTTGTTGTAGTTTTTTTTTTATTTAAATTTTATTGTTTATTTGTCGTCATTTGAATTGTTTTACTGCTGAGTATTTAGTATTTGCATCAATCAAGGTTTCTATTGTTGCATTCGTATGCATAAGTTGTATATTTATGTTTGATAAATTGATAAAGTTTTTGAAGTCTCAATTAAACAAGAAAAAATGTGAAAGCGCTTTAGTCGGCACATTTTTATTTTAAAAGTGGACATGTCTCAATTATATTTCGCTTATTTATTTATGAATTCCAATATTTATTTTAAAACGTTCGAAAAAATATAACATTACCCAGCAAAAAAAAATCTTAATTTGAAAGCAGTAAATGTGACTAGTGCATACTTACTGCTTCTTTTATTGCCTTTTGAAACTATTAGCTTACAAAAGTGATGTGTAAAATGAATATATTCAGCAGTTTTTTAAAAAAGATCACTAAGAAGCACTAAAGCAGAGCCTCTACGCGAGGAATCTCATACAAAAATCATGTAATCTTTCATAGAACTGGAATCGGTGCACAACTACACTCTGCCTTACAAAGCTGCTTCCGTGGAAGCATGATTTTTTGCTGGGATACATATGTATGTATCTGTACATTAGGGTGGGTCAATTTTTTTCATCAAAAATCGTATAGCAAAAACGTAATCTAGGCGAAATTCTAAGAAAAATTTCCCAAGAAACCATGGGTCTGTGATCAAATCTTATCCCGTGCAAATCGACCTAAAGACTTTTTGCTCCCATTTTCTATCAAAGAAATTTTTAAAAACGAATACTTAATTATTTTCGTTTCGATAATTAAGTAGACGTATTTTACAATTTTTTAATTGTATAAATAAAAATATTAATATTTTAAATTAGGAAAGTCTGTAAAGACTTTCATCTTAAAAGAAAACTCAGAATTATTATCTTGGTTCCCAACACCTTCCTGTTATAGAAAATTTTACACAAATCATGAAGTGAAGCAATACTTACAACATATTTTCGAATTTGCGCGGAATCAAAATTTGATCGATAGTTTTACTATGGTTTATAGAGCAAAGTTGCTTAGAATTCTTCGTAAAATCATTTATTGGCCATAAAGTATTTACTCGGTTCTAAAGGCTTTTGAGTTTAAAATAAGTCAATGGAAACACTGTGCAGGGTCAATTTTCATAGATTTTGACTTGGTAAGTTTTTTCGTAGCTAACATAAGACATTAATAAATTTATTTTTAAGGAAATATATTTTTGTACTTAAAAAAATATATTCATGATTATTTTATTATCCTTCGCCCTTGCGTTTCGGTGCTACAGTATTTTGTTTGATGGCAACCGGAAAAACGGACTTGACCTATTTTGCATACTTTGTAATGACAATTTGGCCCATTTAGGCAAATAAAATTAATTTGCTTAGCTTTATTTTTTAACCGAGTTATGTACATAATCGTGCTTTCAACCGACATTAACTTTTACCTATGGAGTTCTAAATGAATATTTAAATGTGTTACAAACGAAATGATAAAATTAATATACATACGTATGTATGTACGTACCAATGTTCCACAATATCGCAAAAGTTTTCAATTATACAAACATTTAAAATAAATCATCTTAAAGCTTGATTCTTATTATCAGATCACCTTCGATTGTAATTAGAGATTGAAATAGATACAGAGATGGCAACAAACAAAAATTTGTTTAAATGTCAGTAGGTTTACCCACTAAATAGCAATAATATGATTAATTTTGCATTAAATTCAAGTAACAAATTATTAAAAACTTTTATAAAAGTTTGAATTCTTTTAACAAGAAAATTATCAAAAATATTTCTTATCTTTAAAATTTCATTAAGTCCGTTTAATAAAGTCAATTTTGCTTTTTAGAACGAGCAACTATTTTGTGAAGTATTTCCTAGTAATGATAACATTTACGCTCTCAAGTTTTTCGATTTTGTTAATCTTTAATTTACAAAGAATTTTTATCTTAGATCTTTTAAGGTTCGGTTAGGTAAAACAGGATACGCTGCATCGATCTTTTTATGATACCTTTGGGCAGAGGAAAAAACAGGAAAATTTTAGGGATGTAGAGAGACCCTTGAAAAGGAATAATAGATGAGGGAATAACTCAAGCAAAAAAAATCATTTCGTTTTGATCTCGACCAACAAACCAACTGCTATCCGAGTTACCTCCAAGAGACTGTCTACTGTCTGTTACCAACTGCGGGGCAAAAGCATAGGAGATGATAGATATTCTCTTTCTTCTTCGCCTCATGATAATTCTATAGAATTCATCTCATGAATCAAAAATCTCATAAATTAAAAATTTGTACAAAATTAATTGAAAATATTAATGAATTATCATTTGTAGACATACATTAAGTAGAATAACATATCAAGATTTGTACATATGAGTTTATAAGACTGCCAACTTGTCCCAATTAATGCCTTTAGGGTGCTGGGACCATATTAAAAAAATGAATTATATATATATATATATAAATATATATTGTACATTAAAAAAGAAAAAAAAAAAGAAAAGAAAAAAAGGCTTAAAAAAATCTGCAGTAACCAGTGTGTTTACGATATTCCTAAGCTTGGGTCTTTTAAAAATCAGCGAATCCATTCTAGGCAATGTTCTCTCTGTTGTGCATCAATGCGAAGTTTGCAAACAGAAAGAAGGATACCCCAGTAATAGTCATAGTCATTTGCCTTGCCACAAAGCGTTAAAAGACTTCTAACAAGTTCATTGACCAACATTAGTCCCTGCACCCATATGTGGTTGATCCAATTCAAGAATGCCCGGCATTCCCAAAGTTGATGTCAGTCAAAGACCTAAATAATAGTGGCTTGACTGATATTTGAACCGAACATTACGTTGTACCGCAGTCAATTCACTGATGCTTCAAAAAACTTTATAAAATTATATTTTCTATAATCAGAATTGCATTTTAGTAAAAGAGTCTGTAAGTTTTCATACCCTCCACATGAATTACAAGGGTATATATAAGTTTTTACAATATCTGCGACCCTCATTCTGAATTCTTATTAATAAGAAAGTCGATTTAGCCATGTCTGCTTGTCCGCCTGTTCAGCTGTTGAAACCAACTTTCCAAAACCACCCTACAAAGCCTTAAGTGCTACCAATCTGTCAGAAATATGTATCGAAATTTTGCTATTGAAATTCAGCAACATCGACTAATATACGACTGAAATATAAACTACAAACTTTGACTGACTTCGTTTCTTTACCCGAATTTTAACACAAAATCTTATTTTGTTTAGTTTCCAAAATCTGTCTGTACAAGATCGATAATCATTCTTGCCATGAGGAATGTAGCATTACACTGGGACATTTTGTGTAGAGAAGCCGACTAAGTTCTGTTCTATCAATGTACAATTAAATTTCGCCAAACCAATTTAACACCTTTAGTGGCGGTTGAAATGACTTCTCTTGATTTGAGGTCGCTTTATTGACCTATCTTGGCATCAAAAGGAGTTGGACACTAGAGTGGTTCGTCTTCCATACAAAAAAAAATTGTGCCAGTCACCCCCTAGAACTAAAGATAATGTTAAAACAATTCCAAAAATATGTTTTTTATTTTTTTGCCACGCCTACAAATACCGCCCTTTTAGTATTTTGTTCACTGTGTCACCATTTTTAGTCCGATCATAACATTTCATGTTCATGGCTTTGTAAGGGCTACATTTCAATAATAGTTTTTTACTACCACGTCAAATTCTAGTTGTGACATTTAAAAAGTCGGTTGCTACCCACCCTAATACTAAATATTTTTAAACGAAAAGTCATGAAGTCACAACTAGAATTTGACGTGGTAGTAAAAAACTATTAATGACATAAATGTAGCCCTTACAGAGCCATGAACATGAAATGTTATGATCGGACTAAAAATGGTGACACAGTGAACAAAATACTAAAAGGGCAGTATTTGTAGGCGTGGCAAAAAAATAAAAAACATATTTTCGGAATTGTTTTTACATTATCTTTAATCCTAGGGGGTGACTGGCACAATTTTTTCTTTCGAACCACTATCTTGGACACTCTGTTGTTAGTCTGTTATTAAAATTAATACCAGAGTTTTTTTTTTGAAAATTAAAGGAATCATTTCAATCAATTTTTATGAACAGAGAATTAAATAAAAATCTTTAGTTCAAAATTATAAAGAAAACTTCCAATAAATTGGAATTTATAAAACATTTTTAAATATAAAGCGCGCATTTTAAACGGTTTTTGTGCCTTAAACTCTTAAAAGCGTTACATTTGAAAGAATTGTTTTTATTTTTTTTACTCTTATTTATTTAAAAATAAAAACGAACCTTTATTTTTAGAGATTAATTGCACACAGCCGGCGATTGATGATTTTCCTCGGGATCTATTCACAGAGGGACAAAGACAAGCGGGTGCTGTTGTACTTCATGTTATAGCCAGTTTATATTTATTTGTAGCTTTAGCTGTAGTATGTGATGAATATTTTGTGCCCGCCGTGGAAAAAATATGTGCCGGTAGGTTTTGCATGATCGGCCAAATGCCGAGCTTTTATTAAACAAGTTCGTTATTGACCTGTTTACATAAAGTTAAAAAATTGTTTCTTTTTTGTAAAATTGTAATAATTTTCTGATTTCTTTTACAAAAAAAAAAAAAATAGCCCTAAATATGTCTAATGATGTAGCGGGTGCTACATTTATGGCTGCGGCAACATCGGCACCAGAACTTTTTGTAAATGTGATAGGTACCTTTATCACAGAGGGTGATATTGGTGTGGGTACCATAGTGGGTTCGGCGGTATTTAATATTTTGGCGGTGGCAGCTTGTTGTGGCATTGGAGCGGGAATGGTAAGTAACAAAAACTTTTGTTAGGTTTTTGTGATAATCTTCTTAAAAATTTTTTTTTTAATTTCAGACTATACCCCTTGACTGGTGGCCTCTGACCCGTGACAGTATAGCCTATGGTTTTACGGTGGCCGTTTTGATTTGTGTCATGCATGACGAACGTGTCGAATGGTATGAGGCTTTAATTTTAGTCTCTCTTTATGCTGTCTACCTGGCTGTCATGTATTTCGATAAAACCTTTCAAAAGTGTGCCAAAGGTAAGTGTTTTTCTTTTTCTTAATCTTCGACTTTTTTCAATTACATTTGTATGTATTTTGCAATTTATCAATATTTATATGTATATAGGTGGCGTTAAACAAGCTCGTTCACGCAGTCGTTCTTCAAATTGTAGCATACAGACAAAGAACAGTAATGAAAAAGAACCAGGTTTATAATTTTTTTGTAAAGAATATATCTCTGGTCTAACTTTTACACTTTTAAAATAACAAAATAACCCTAAAACTGTTTAATTTTAAATTTCTTTAACTAAAATTTCTCTCAGTGCTTGTCAGGTACTTACATATGTAAACATAAGCAATTTCATACAAAATGTTTACATCAATTTTGAACATTTTAACTATGAAACTAAAATCTTTTAATTAACATCAAACTTTCTTTTAACCCTCAGTTAAGTGACCACCTAAATGTGTTTTCATTTAACTGAAATTTCTTTCAGTGCTTATCAAATGTTTGTGTAACTGCCTTTTTCAATACTTAATTTTCCCCTTTTTCCAAATATAATTTACTATTTTACTTAAATTTAACATTTGAATTAACTTTGCCGTCAACTTTTAACTCTTAGCTTAACTTTTAGCTATTCGTTGTACAACTGTCAACTAAATTAAACCTCATATCAAACTGTAAATACTTTCCTTTACAACTATAACTGTTCTACCAAATTTTCAATCTTTAAATGAAATATTATTAATTTGTTTGCATTTTCATTTGGCAGATCTCGTGGAAAATCGTATATGTCACAATTTGTCCACCATTCAACTGAACGGTGGTGTCAATAATGAACCGCCAAAAATACCACCATCTGCTTCACCGCCCATAGCCACTACATGTCTCACCAGCACACTAACAACTACAACTTCTACGGTTGCCTCGAACAATTCGGGTTGTGTCATAAAGGCACCAATAGTAGTAAATCAGGAAAATACTGATGCTGAGGCCAATACGTTGCCGGCAGTGACAGCCGGAGATGCTGCCTCAACTTCCGTTGAGCCTGTAGTGGAGGAGGGTTATTCTTTGCTTAAGTATCCCTGGGGTAAAAGTTGTTTTGCCCAATTCACTTGGCTCATAATATGGCCCATCCATTTGCTCTTCCGTGTTGCCATACCGGACTGTAAGAAAGCAAAAAATAATAAAATCTTTCCATTGACTTTTGTTATGTGTATTGTATGGATCGGTTCGCTATCGTATGTGGTGGCCTGGATGATAACTATAATTGGTGAGTAGAAAATATTACATTTTAAAAAATATATTAAATTTAAATAAGAAGAATATTAACACATCGATTGTCAAATGATGACAGCACGTAACTTAAGTTTTTGTTGACATGAGAAATTGATTACACTGTGCGACAAAAAAAAAACAATTTTTTGCAAAGTACACAGACTTGGCTATATAGGTTCGATAGTACTACTTCAGCTGAGTAAAATTCTAGATCCGTTTTGCAATATTCGTTCGCGTTTTGATTTTATGGGCCTCAAAATATTGGGAGTCTTGGTGAATTTACCATAAAAAGGTACAATAACCTTTTAGCCAATAACTCTTTCAGACTTGGTGATAGCGTTTTAATGTCTTCGGCCTTTTGAAAAAATTTTTTGTCGTATATGTTTTTAAGAAAATGCAAAAAGAAATTGCATTTTTTTTACTAGATATTTCTTTAATCTTTCCAAAAAAAAAATTTTTTCAAAAAGGGCCTTTTTTTTGAGTTATTGACTTAAAGGTTATGGTACAATTTTTTGGAAAATTCACCAAGACTCCCAATCTGTTGAGGCGAACTTATATTGCAAAGCGGAGCTAGGGTTATACTCAGCTCAATTAGTACTATCGCACCTATATAGCCAAGTCTGTGTACTTTTTTCACTGTCGCACAGTGTTTTTATTGGTGGAGAAACGAGTGCAATTATGAAGTCTAAAACTCCCAGATTACTTTTACTAGAATCGATTAATATACCTTAATATGTTTCTCTGCATTTATCTTGGCACTTATTGTCCACTCTTTCTTATTTTTGTCAGTAAATTATTTACAACATATTGTATAAGATTTATGTTGAAGGATATTTTTGGAATGGGGTACTGTCGGGCCAGCCAAAACGATCGATCGATCATTTTATGATATTGTGTTTTATTTCTTAATGTCAGGGTTTAAACATTTCAATAAAATAAGAATTTTAAATAGTCAACCCTAAAAACAAGTTTTCGTTAGTCGTAAACTTTTCTTTTTTATAAAAAATTCTGTATAAGATAAAAAATCTTTGCTCTCTTTTTTATTTTTAGGTGACACTCTCAAAATTCCCGATTCCGTTATGGGCATAACGTTCCTGGCTGCTGGCACCAGTGTTCCAGAAGCTGTATCCAGTGTTATAGTGGCCAAAAGAGGTACATACATACATATACATTTGATAACAGACATAACAATTATCTAAAATTTGTTTAATTAAACACTCTTCCTTGACAGGTCACGGTTCAATGGGCATTTGCAATTCCATTGGTTCGAACACCTTTGACATACTTCTATGCTTGGGTGTACCATGGCTCATCAAAGCTGTCTTCTTTCCCATACAACCAGGACAAAATTATGTTGGCATTAATTCGGCCGGTCTCGAATATTCCGCCATCACTCTGCTCTCTACACTATTTCTGCTGTATTTGACATTTTCATGTAACAAATTTAAATTGGATAAAAAAGTGGGCGCCGCTTGTCTGTTCATGTATTTGGTATTTTTGATATTTGCCTCACTAATCGAATTGAATGTATTCTTCCGAGTAAATCTACCCACTTGTGGTAGATCATGAATAAGGAGGTCACTTTAAAAGAAAATACATATTAAATTAGAAATCGATATAAAATCTCCCCTAAAAATAATTAAATATTAATAATTTCCATATTTTAAATAATATTTAAGCAAACATTTTGTCAAAGCAATTATGTTATAACAAATTAAACAGCCTCGACTTTGTTAAATAAGTGACGTTTAAAGTCACTCTCTCTTGAGTGTCCGATGAAAAAACACAAAAAATGTAATGGAAAATTTAAAACCTAAAACAAAAGAAAATTAAAAAATGTATTTAAATCAATTATTTCTTTAAGTGTATTTTTTTTTAGTTTAATTTTTATTGTTTCCTTTGATTTTCTTTTTGCCTTTCTTTATTTTATTTTTAAATGTTTCAACAGTTTTTAAGCAAAAAAAAATATACAAAAAAAAAAAAAAATCAAACATAATTTTGAAATATTTTACTAAATATTTTTTGTTTTCAGTTTTGCAAAACAAATATATTCATACATCATAATAATAATAGTAATTGAAAATGTTTAAATGTTTCCTTTGAATTATGTTCAGTATGAAATTTTTTAAGTTTTCAAAGCAACAAAAAGTCCTCAAAAACCCTGCAAAAACCAAACAATTTTAATTTATTTTATAAGATTTGTAATTTAATTATTAAAAAACAACAACAAATTTTAATAAAATGTTAAAAAAAAACTGTTATATTAATTTAATAAAATGCGAAAAAAAACTAAGTATAAGTAAGCGACAGCTTTGTTTGCTTAAACATATAAGATGTGGTAGCGCTTAATTATAGGGTTGGTAATGTTTGTAATTAGGTTTTTATCAAAAAAAAAAAAAAAAAATCAAAGAAAATAATTTTTAAAATTTTTATAAAAATTTGCCATGTAGAAGGCATATTATCAGGTCAAATCGTTTTTTTTAATCAGCAAAAAAAAACATATTTTTTTCTTCTCCTCTAAATTTCAGATGCCTTTCCTTTTAGAATCCTTCCTGAACTATAATCACTTGACACTACGTGTTGATCAAATCGAATTCATTTCAGGTGGCGTTAACAGCACAGCTAAGCTATCGTAGCTCCGATATTAACTTTGCACTACATCGTTTCTCCTTTCGGCGTTGAACCAACCTACTTTCAAACAAAAGAAGCATTAAAAATCCTTCGTGGCGTATACTTAATTTTTCAGCAAACAAATTTAAGTTTTTTGATATTTTAATAAAATATTTTGTCAAAGCAAATAT
>NDXZ01031111.1:0-11162 GCA_003055125.1 Paykullia maculata
AACATCTGCCTTAGTTTTATTTCATCACAGTTTCACAATTATTTTGGCAGTTCTTTTGAACGCCTAAGTTTTATCTGGTACCCTTCCAGCTGTATAATCAAAACTTTAGGGCTATAGGGCATCCTCATTCACTACACATATCATTCTTCCACTACACATGTTTTTTTTTAAAGAAATTTTTTTAAAATATATTTATTTAGCAAACTTTGTTTTTCCTTTTTTTTAGATTAAAAAAAATTATATATTTCAAATTTTTTAAGCAAAAACTTACAAAAATATTAATATAAGGTTTATGGAAAAATCTTCAAAAAAAAGTTATGGCTATTTTTCTATATATAGAGTAGTTTTCTAAAACCTTCTTTAAATGAAAAAAATTCTTCAGCGAAAAAAAAAATATTCGACGAAAAAACAAAATTTCATTTAAAAATTCGAAAATCATCATTTAAATTTTTCTTATAAAAACTTTTATCGATTATCGAAGAAAAAAAAACAATTATAAAAAATGCGAAAATTTCCAAAAAAATCTATATATATATAACAATGAAATGGTCCATGTATGTAACCGCATCACTTGAGAACGGCTGGATTGATTTGCCTGAATTTTTTTTGTTTGGTTCGTAATTTTTAGGAGACGAGTTGTAAGAAAAAAAAATGAGGGGGCGTTGCACCTCCCACACATTTTTAATACATTTCATGATATGTAATGAGAACTGTTACATCAATAGCCTCAAATTTTTGTACAATTAACTCTTATACCACTTTCCTTTTTCGCGCCAAAAATTGTAAGAATCGAAGCATAAAGCGAAGCACCTCCTATACATTTTATTGCATATCTTAAAAACTGTTCTATCAACGGTCTTAAAACGTTGTAGGATGTACTTTTGTACCATTAACTATAATATAATTTTTCTTATTCGATACGATTAATTTTAATGCCATTTTCGGAACAGGGGGTGCGGCAATGCCCATGCAAAGAAATATATTATTTAAGATATTTGAGAAACTATAATATCAGTTATCTTAAACTAAGCGTAACTCTCTTTAATATCTGTAAGCGTATTTAAGCAAAAAGCGATAAAAAAAAATAAGGTTTGCCTTATTTTGCCTTGATCGGAGCAGTGGTGTGGCACCGCCCATGAAAAGAAAATATATTAATTGAGATATTTGGGAGTCGGATATCTTGGAATTTATGAACGAATTTGCTAAAAAGATTACTTTGTTTAAAAATTATACAAAAATTGCCTTCTATTCACTTCTCATTTTGCCTATGTAACACCTTGGCTACTAACTATTTTCCCAAAACGCATTTCTACTAGTTTAAAATAAAAAACCTTAAAAAACATTATAAAACTAAAAAAATTAAATTAAATAAAAACATACATGTTAAAAATTTAAAATACCAAAAAAAAAAAAAAATATTAAATTATTGTTTATTTTCATTAAAGCGTTCGCCTTTATCCACTTAATATCTTAAACTATTAAAGCAAAATGTGCACAAAAGTTTTTTGTAAAGAAAAAATGTTTGTAAATTACCAAATTAATATTTTCCTTTTTCTTTATTTTCCATTTATAACAAATATGTAGTTAAATTAGTATTATTAAATTTAATAAATTACTTTAAATAAATTTTTCTCACATGCTTTCAGGCACGAACAGGTTTCTTCACAAAATTCAAGTAACGATTTTCTATGACTACATAAGTTATTTATATATATGTATGTAAGTGTTTGTAGGTGCGCGCTTATAGCAAAATTACAGTAAAACTAAAAAATATTTTATTTTTTAACATGCATCATATGTTAAAAAAAAAACGCTTACAAACACATGCACGTTACTTTCAAAATAGTTTCAATATTAAAAAAAAAATTATTTTAATAGATTTTTTGAAAAATTTAAGTTTTTGCAAAAAAAAGTCTTAAAAAGGAAATGGTTATAAAAAAACAGTTCGAAAACCTTACAATTTAGTTCATAAAAAAATAATTTATGTTTGATTCTGTCATTTGCTAAAATGCTCCACTGTTCTTGTTTTAATGTAAAAATTTATATCTAGATTGAAAGGTAAGAGTAGCATGTGCCTGGCACTTGTTTACTTACACACATCTTACACAACATTAAAAAAAAAAAGTTTTTAAACAAACAAAAAAAAACGAGAGAGCGCTATATCCGGCTGTAACAAGTTTTGTATATCCACAGCCAATACCAAATGTATATTTATTATGAAACTTTTACGCCCAGCTTATAAAGGAGGTGGGCGTAAAGTTTTATAGTATTATCATTAGAAATATAGAGGGACAGATGAACAAAATTAAATCGTCTTAAAAGTACTAAGAAAAAATATCTATGAAGCTTTACAATGTGTTACAAACGGTATGGCAAATTAAATATACCAATCATTTCCTTTTTTTCTTTGGTGAAGGGTATAAAAAGAACAAAAATTTTAAAGTGTTCGAACAAACAAACACACTGACAAGTGAAATGATGAAACGTGATATATTTGGGATTTCGTTTTTTTATTTTTTCGTCTTTTTTTATTGTTGAGTAATTTTTTAGGTTTTTGTTTTTTGAAAAATCATCACATTTCTGCAACAAATAAATAAGTTATTGTTTTTAAAGTATTTTTGTTACCCTCTCCCTCCCTAAGTCGTATTAAATTGCTAAATAAAAATTGTGTACTTTTTCTTTTTAAAATAATTATTTGAACAAAAAGTTAAGCATATTTGAAACGAAAAAGGCGTTTAAACATTTTTATTTAACAGAAAAAATATATAAATTTTAAAAAAAGCAGCAAAATTAGTTAAACCCATTTTAGCAAAACCTTATCATCAAAGAGAGCTTAAAACTTAGGCAGCAATTGTTTAATTTACAACTCCCCGTATTAAATTACACTTTTAAATACTTTGTTCTATTTACAACAAAAAAAAAGTGGTCTATGACCACAATAATTTTTATAATGGCTTTAAAGGCTTAAGTAGTGGTTAACCATTTGATATGTTTTGTTTAACCCTAATCGTACTGACAACATTTTTGCACGTAGACTCCTGATAATGGTACCCGTGTACGTTAATTTTTTTGTTACGGTTTGAATATCAATACAATGGTTTGCATTGTAGTTCGGGGATTCCCAAGATTGTTATTATAATGTAAAATAAAAATTTCTTGTATATGTACTTCGTTAATTATTTCTTATCTTAAAGGTTATCCCTCATTTACTTTTTTTATACAAAATGCTTTAGCTTATATACGGGTACCCAGGTATCCTTATCAAAAGGATAAGGAATATTTGACTCACGGTTGCTCCACAGCCAACCCAAACAAATTAGGAAAGCTTAAAATTATAAAAATCCTTCGAAAATGATTACATGAAGAAACTTACGGAACCCCAACTTTGTATCTTTTGTTTTTAAAGAGATATTTGACTTTAAAGTTCACTTGGGTACCGGGGTACCCGTGTCAGGAGGGTTAGGGTTAAATGGACGAGTAAAACTAAGCACTTTTTTTCATTTAATATTTTTTTGTTAATAATCTTTACAATTGTATGTACATATGTATGTATAGTGGTATATTTTCGTTTCGTTGACATATTTAGTTTTGCTTTCAAAAAGTTTCTGTTCAATTAATGTTGAAATAGGGTTAAATTAAACTTTCATCAAATTTGTTTTTTTTTTTACTTTTTAAAACTCACTCGTCATTTCACTTTTGAAAAATATACTTTTTTTAAAATAATAAATAACTTTGATTAAAAAATTTAAAAAAAATAGTTCATGGCTGTCCCAACAAATGTGTTTTTTTTATTTCAAATTTTTATTTTAACCCCATTTTAGGCGACTTTCGAAAGTAATAGAAAGAAAAAAATAATATTGTATGTAACTAACTAACAATTAAACAAATGTAAAACAAAATAGAAGAAGACCCTAGTTATATCACAATATTTTAATTTTTCAAAATAAATACTAATTTCTATTTGTTTTTCATTCAGGAAATGTCATACAAAAGGAGACACAAAATGCTTAGTAGTTTGAAGAAAAAAGATTTGATTAAACCACAGACTGTAACATACCATTAAAAATTATAATTCTCGTTTGGTTCATAAGACTACTTGAATAAGTAGTCAAGTTGAAGTTAATAGGAGCGAGCAGTTCTCGAGCTGTGAATCGTGCTATACTTCGCTCTAGTTTGCTCGAAGTACCGTACGATATCAAATCGTTACCTGTTCCTCGTCTGTCCTATAGTATTGTTTTTTATCTCTAAACGAAGCCGGATTGCCTTTCGTTGATGTGCTTTTGTTTCTAGAATACGGTTCGTGGCAGTCACTCGATTCGAACATTTCCCCAACAGCTAGAGTAATGCAGTTGAGTAGCTAGAAATATATTTCGTCCCAATATCTTTTCCTTTATTCCAAAGGTAAATCCCAGACAAGAGCCCACATAAACGCCATTTCCCTACGAACCGGAAAATCAGAATTTCCCTAGTATTAATGAAAGTAGCACTAGCCTAGAATAAGATCTTTGAAAATAAGGCTCTATTTGAATTAAGTAAACATAATCGTAAGTGTATTTCTTCCTAAAGGAAGCAGACCTTTGATACGAACCTGGACAGACTGAGTAACACCCCACCTGGACAAAAATACACTGCACTACAGGAGCTATTGTCTGTTATATTTAGCTGGGGCGAATCTTAGTAAATACACAACGACAACCGTTTAATTTGTTGTTGTAAAAGATATGTTTAGTTTGCAAAAAAATTGTTTGTTTATGACTTGAAACTGGGATTGAAATTCAAAAACTTGTTTATAAACCGAAAGTACTAAGATTCTCTACTACAAATGACCTCAAAATTATTATATACTTTAAGAAAAAGGTTTTTAGGTTGCCTTTTGCAATCATATGAACAATTACATTGACTATAGAATATTCTGTGATGGTATTCAAAAATGTTTTTCTTTGCGTAAGAAGTTCCATTTTGAACTAACGGCGCAAATAGTTTAATAGAAAAAAATTATTAAAAAAGTCGTTGCTTTTTACAAACAGAAACTGATTACAATAACATGGAATTTTAACTGATTTTCTTTTTAAATATAAAACTAAAAAAGATTTATTTTTTAATTAAATAATGACTCACACTGTAGCACACCCACACCACTACAGGTCAAAGTTTTTTTTTTTAATATTTTTATATTGTTACACTAAAAAATTCCCCACCAATAAATTACATCAACTTTTCCTACTCTTTTCTACTCTAAGCTCGTATTTATTCCAGTTTTATATTTTTAACTGGGGCTCTTTTCTATTCTAGTTTATGCTCTAATCTTTTCAATTACAATTAAGTGTAGAAAATACGAAATAATAAGACCCAGTTTTACACCGCTTCTCAACTTTAAGAACATAAAAGAAATAAAATTGTAAGAAAAAAAAATAAACAAAACACGACGTAAAAAAGATGGTTTAGAGGAGATTGTTGTTGAAGAAGAAAAAAAAAAGATAAATAATGAAAAATACACAAACTCTTTCAAAGAAGAAATTTATATCATTGTTGTAAATAAAACCAAGCGCAATATTTTTATTGTCGTCTGCTGTTCTAAATAGAAAATAGAATACATAAATAGAAATACGACAACAAAAATTAAAACTTTGTAGGTATTGGAGCATAAAAAAAAGAATAGAAAAAAATTAATAACAAAGATTGCGTGTCAGATTTATAACATCTATTTTTTTGTTATCATTTACACAAATACGCACATTTAAACACAAAGTCGTCACATATGTACGTAAAAACGCACTTGACAACAAAAGCGAACAAATCTATTACAATTACAGTATGTACATATGTATGTTATTTTATTTTATTAAATTGTTTTTTTTTATTTTTTGTTATTAATGTCGTAACTCAACTCAGCATTTGCATCAAATGGCCTTACAAAACAATATTGTAGACTTTGTTTCGCAATTTAACGAAATGAAACAAATTTACATTTCTGGCATTTATGCAATGAAAAACACTATAGTTTTATTGCAAACACAATTGATTTACTTCTGTTTGTACTTATTTATTCCTTTTACCAAGTAAAAAGCACAGGACCTGAACTATTCGGCTTTAGTATTTTTTTAAAGGTTATACGCTAACCAGGCTACCGATCACAAGCTGTCAAAATTAAAAGACATGTGTTTATATGAAAACAATTATGTTGACGCCATGACAGCCTTACTACTACATGACCATCGTTGCCGCTTTCGTCAACTCCGGCTAATTTCTATTTTCGTAAGCGACATATATATATCTGTATCTTAAAGAGTAACGTTACTGACTGACTGATTCATCATCGCACATTCCAAACGGATGGAGCTAGAGGCTTGAAATTTGCTAAACTAAACAAGATACAAACAAAATTTAAAAAGCATTGTAAACTACTCACAAAATCAGCGGATATTCGCTGAATTTTGATAGAATTCATGAAAAGGTTCACTTAAGCTTCAACTACTATTTAGACAACTATTTGAGAAAAAAATTTGGACACTAGAATGGGGACTAAAAAAGTACCAAAAAGTAGAAAGACCGGGAAAATGTATTTAATAGTATATTACTGGGCCAATTTGGGTAAGATTTGGAACAAGGATTCCTTCAGACATCAAAAATAGTATGATATGATAAAATTTGAATAACAATAATAATTGGTAAGAGAACGGGAAAAATTCGAATAAACGGGCGGCGAAAAAGTACTTTTTTAACTCTTAGGATAATTTTTTAATATGTAATATTTTGAGTTTATGAGTCTAGAAAATTAAAATAGGGGCCTATCGCTCCCAGTTAAGATAAAAAATCATATAGAGGGTGATATTTACGTGCGCTAACGAAGAAGCGGGCTAAAAGCTAGTTAATTGTAAAAACTTTCATTTGCAAGGCAAAACTCCTAAAATAGCGAATACCACTTATACACCTGATTTGGTTTAAAAGAAAGTTGAACAAATAAGTAACAAAAACAAGTTGTAAATAAGAGTTATTGCACAAAGGTGAATGTGATTATTGGTAAAGAAGGTGAAAAAGAAAGATTAAACAAAAAGCACATAACAATAAAAAATAACAGATAAAAATATACAGAAGTATTTTAGCATAATAATTACTTTGGAAGCAAAAGAAAAATTATTAAAAAAAAAAAAAAATTATGAAAGAAAAAAGTAAAGAAAAATAAAGGGAACAAAATTGAAATGAAATAAAACTTAAGTCTTACAAAAGTGTCTGCTTTTGTTTTTCATGTTTTAGCGAAAAGATTTAAAAAGGAAAAATGAGAACATCTTAGTCAAATAACATGTTTTTGCTACTTAGAATGGCAAACGCAAATGCTTAGAGACAATAAAGTTAACATTACCGCAAATGGTTAACACAGATGCATACATATGTATATGCACACTTACATATGGATGTATATGTAAATATTTAGATCCAAATTATTTACGTTCAAACAACAGCAGTAAATAGAAACAAATTATTGGTCTCTAATTTAACAAATTTTTGACTAAAATTAACCGCAAAAACCAAGACAAACTTTAAGAATAATAAGATCTACAAATTCAAAATCCTGAAAAGTCAGATTAACTTTTGGGATTTGAAAAATATGTGCTAAGATTACATTTTAATAGTAATGTTTGTTTTATACTATTTCACTGATTTTTTTTTCTACAAAAAATGTATTTTATTCTTAAAGAATAAATTGCGCATTTCATAATAATATTGATTTAATAATGATAAGATATCAAATGAAGGTAAAATACCTATTTTAGATCTTTAAAAAAAAGAATACAAAATGTTTAAATACATTATTCAAAAGACTTTCAAATATATAAATTTTGTTTCATTTTTTATTTCATTCAACTAAATTTGTATAAATTTGTCAGTTATTACGAAATTATTGTAGAAGACAAAAACTCTATTTTTTATTTTTCTACTTCTACTCTGGTTAAAACTATTTTTTGTTTTTGTTAACTTTATCCATACAAAAAGTTTTGTAACATACTAATCAAGGCGAGAATTCATATCAGGTGGCCTCAGTTAGGAGAGGATTTTTTTTATCCATTTTTCTTTTTATATGAAGTCTGACATTTAGCTTAACAAGAAGAAAGAGAATTTTTTTTTTATGTATGGAGCTTAACAGTTACGCAATCAAAAAAATTATCAGCTGATTGATTAAATTAATTTTTGAAACCGATTGCTGCACTTTACCCCTTATTTTTTTTGTTGTTTGCCTTTGTAGGTTAAACAAATAGAACTTGAAATGAAAGAAAAAACTGATTTTGTTATAAAAAATTTATGTAGATTAAAACATGTTTATTGCCAATAGTTTTAAAAGTATGGTGTAAACATTTGTAAAGATAAGAGTAATCTTTTTAAAACGCCATAAAGGTATTACATTTTAAAAAATTAAGATACAAAGAAAAACAAATTATAAATGTTAAGTATTGTGAAGTGTGATTTCCAGACAACACCTTTATCTTATTAAAATTTCAAGTGCCAGACAACAGCAATAAACCCAAAAAGAAAACAAAATGGTAACAACAAAATTATGATTTGTGTTTTTTCGTTGTTTAAAAGGACAAGTGACAGTTTTACTTTGCTTTTGGTTTTTTTGCAAAAAATTTACTTAAGTTTCTTATCTGCAATTTATGCAAAACAATTATTAGAAACAAACAGCAACCAATTCTAAACGTAAAAAAATGTAATGTAATCAGCGCGCCCTAGACTAGACGTCAAGTTATCTGCAGTATGATTGCTACCACTTGCTACTTATGGGCCATTAATTAGACACAGACATGATATCTTTTGATAACGCAACAGTTCCTTGGATATATAGCATATAGTTGGACAAATTTAAACATTTACAGCATTAACTTTTGCAGCGGTCCAAGGCAGCAACATCTCTGAAACGTGTTTGATTAGTATACGACTGTTCTTGTTTCTTGTTCTTGTTCTTGCATTAATCATTTAACCAACATTCTTTTCCTGCGGGTTGAGTTTTACCACAGTCACCAAGACTAGGAATTTTGGTAAGCAATGACGATTTTAGGCCCCGTGAGTAATAATACTGATAAAAAAAAGAAGCTTAACTGAACACTTAATCGAAAACCCTGCTCCTAAAAAAAGCAAAGAAATTCGTCATATCTGATAACCCTGCACAATTTATCACTGAAAGAGTTAATAGCAATTATTGAAACCATTTATGACAATCGTCGTATAAATTTACCACCTACTCACCAAATTTAATCTGAGATAAATTAAATCTACCATAAATAATAAATTTATACAAATAAATACGTTTAAGTTAAGAAACAAATTAATAAATTTGTGTTGGATATAAACACGATTCATTTATATTTAATCTAAAACGACGAATCTAAAAATATAACTTTATGAACTCAAACAACACCTTAAGTGTTTATTTTTTTGTGATATTATTATTATTATTTTTTTTTCTACTTTTAAAAATTCTAACGAAAATAGAAATATAATTCTGTTTGTGCACCAGTCATTCATTCATTCTGTTTGTAAACGGATTTGTTAGCAACGGTTTTAAAAGCTATTACCCCATCTAACCAACTAACCAACCAACCATTTAGCCAACTTCGGCAGCAGCAGCAGCAGCAGCAGCAGTCTACCTTTACAAAAACACTAACGCACGCACAGCTAAACATAAACCGAAATCATAGTAGTGGTATTTCAGTAGTTTTCGAAACAAATTTATTTATCTACAAATATGGATCCTCTCTTTCTCTTTCTCTCTGATTTGATATCAAACTGCGTTAATGCAATTTTAAATCTTTTTTCTTCTTTTATTTCTTTAACAATTTTTAACGAATAACGGATAGAGTTTAAAAAGCACAAAAAAACAAACAAACTGTATGTTTGCAATTCTGGCTGGTTCATTTATTTTATGGTATTTATTTCTTTTAAAATCGCTAAAAGCATAATGAGATGAAAAAAGTATATGAAATAAACAGTTAAAATAAACCGGTTAATACTTGAACACCATAAGCAACGCATTTTGCGTTAATACTTGTTAAAATTAGAATTTCCATTCAATACAAACTTGGAAAAAGAATGACAAACATATAAATAAAATGATTTGCTTTAAAAGGATATTTAAAATATGTATCTATTTATAAACAAAATTCAGTTTAAAAGGAATGAATGAATGTATAAATAAAGAATTTTTATAATAAATTCAGCTAAATAAAATCTAATAAAATCTGTGGGATTAAATGAAATAAGATTGCTTTATAAAAACTATACTAAACGTAGCTGAAAAAAAACAAAGATTAACTACGCTAAGGCCATTATTACAACTTACTACCCACCAAAAAAAATGATGCTTCCTCGGAAGCAGTTTTGTAAGGCAGAGTGCAGTTGTGCACCGCTTCCACTTCTATAAAAGATTTGCTTTTTGTATGAGATTCCTCGCGTAGAGGCTCGCTTTAGAGCTTCTTAATGATCTTTTTAAAGAAACTGCTGAATATATTTATTTTGCACATCACTTTTGTAAGCTATTAGTTTCAAAAGGCAATAAAAGTAGCAGTAGGTATGCACTAGTCACATTCCACATTCCAAATTAAGATTTTTTGCTGGGTAATAGCTAAAGTAAGGATGTTATCGGACAACTAGTT
Source organism: Paykullia maculata (assembly GCA_003055125.1). NCBI lineage: Eukaryota > Metazoa > Arthropoda > Insecta > Diptera > Rhinophoridae > Paykullia > Paykullia maculata. The sequence goes on from NDXZ01031111.1 coordinate 10,647, forward strand.
TTTCAATATTATAACTTCGCTTTAATTTAAAAGTAAATGATAAACTAAAAGGAAGTTATTTTTACATTAACTTTTAACGTAAGGCTTGTTAAATTAAAGTTGTCTGCACTAGATAAAGGCGTCACTTTTTCTTTTTCAAGTCTGCCTCTTTTAGGGCAGGCTTTGGCCTTGCCATAATTTGAAAATTATAAAATTTATTTTAAATGAAAGTTGTAATAATGAAATGAAACTTTATACCTCACGTTAGCTAAAGTTACCTTTTACTAACAGGAATATTAAAGGTAAGTTATAACAACGGGTCTAAGTTCAAGAAACTAACTACAAGTTAAGCTTAACAACCAGGTTAAGGGAAAACGCAGTTGAACCCAATAAATCACAGAGTCTAAATTAAGATTAACAAAAAAACTTAAATTTAAAATATCAAATTATGTATTTTTATTTAAATTAAAAAAAAAATTTTTCGGAGTTAACAGAAATTATGCTTGATCTGGCTCAGGGCAAATACTGCGCCAATGG
>NDXZ01031124.1:0-22890 GCA_003055125.1 Paykullia maculata
TTTTTTCAATCTTTTCAAAAAAATTTTTTTTAAAAAAATAAAAAAATTTTTAGTATATTTTTTTGCAAAATACATTTTTAAAATTTTTTTTTTCAAAATGAGCTTTTTTTTTTTGCTCAAAAGAAAGCTAAGAACTTTTCCTTTAAGACCGTTGTGGTCGCTTAGTGGGATGCGAATGGGATATCTATGCAAAAAAATATTTTGTACCTCAAAACAAGGATTTTTCTTTACCAATTTTTACCATATGCACTATTTTGAATTTTTTCCTATTTGTGTGCGAGTGTTTCTAAAACCTTGAAAATGAAACCTATACTGAGAAACTAGGCAAATTAACCTTTCCGATGGTATGTAACATACCTAACTAAAATTTCATACCTCCGATACAACAATATGTTTATTTAATTTTTAAACATTTCTATAGCAAAAAAAAAAAAAGATTTTATTCCTGAGGCTAATATATTGTTGGTATTACAGTATCGGGGGTATGCAATTTTAGTTAGGTATGTTACACAAAAAAAAGGGCCCATTTTGAAAAAAAAATTTTGTCTTGCAAAAAAATTTATTAAAAAAATTTTTTATTTAAAAAAAATTTTTTTTGAAAAGATTGAGAAAATAGCTATCTAAACTACTTTGGACAAATCTTGCTAAGAGCAATAGGTAATAAGTAACATGGAAAAAACACCTGGTTGGACAAAAGGCCAAATTTTGACCCCTTCTAACTCAGAGAGTTTTTGACAAAAAACTTGTTAAAAAATTGTCTCTAAGCTACTGTTAAATAGGACTAACTATAGTGCAAATTTCATCTCGATCGGAAGACATCAATTTCAAAAGTTGGTCCACTTGACGTGAACTGACCCATATATACATATATACATAAAGCTTCTCGCAGTAGCTACATTTTTGTCCACTACTGTAAACTTTTTACCAAATCAAATGAGACAAAGAAAGAAAAAGAAGAAGAAAAATAAATAGAAAAACTTGCAGCGACAGCTTAAATTAATGTTGACAATTCAAGTACAAATGAATATTAATAATTACGATCATAAACAATACAAAAAACTGTAAAAACAAAAACAAATCATTGGTAAAGAATAAAAAGTAAAATCGTAAACAAAATAAAATAAAAAAAGCACAATAAGTGTCATTAAGGATGTTAAAATGTATAAATATTATGGGTGATAAAAAACAGCTACAAAAGCAACAACAAATTTGCATAGAAAAGTGAAATTAAGAAACGAAAGAAATTAAATTGAATAATTAAAAAAAAAAAAATTACATATGTATATTCATAGGAAAAGTAAAGGGATATACGGTTTTTTTTTTAAATTAAGAGTGAGCCGTGTTTCAAATAATTCAGTATAATTACAAAAATCAGCTGTCAACTATTGTATAAATGTGTTTCCATTGTTAAGAGGATTAATTTCCTAAAGCAAATACTGCAACTATTAATCCCATTTAAAAAAGTTGTTAAAAAATAAATTTAAAAAATGGCTTATTGGGTTATGATAGTACTATCCGATATAAGTAAAGGTTTTTATTATTTTCCTATTTAAAAAAAAAGTATTTCAAATAAACCATTCATAACTTTTTTAATGCCGTAAATGGATACAATATTTGCATCAAGAAAATTTTAATAAAATTAACTATATGCTAAATGGTTTGTTAAACAGTTGTACTTACATTTGGGCTAATCCTGCGTAACGCACGCTACATTCGTACGCGTTTTTAGATTAAAATATAAATATTGTTTGGCCTTTCAAAAGAGATACCTTTACTTTTACGTAGTGTTTAGTAGGATTTTATTTGTACTTTCGAATGGCATAAAACATAATTTTGTAACAGCTTTTTGTTGTGAAATAATTGATCACAAAGTTTCGTTACGCACGCCAAAAAAAGTGGAAGTAACTTTTAAGTTGGAGTGTTTTTGTGATTTTTAGCGGATTTTGCATAATAAAGCACAAAAAAAACCTAAATCCTTTAAGAAAGATGAATATAGGAGAAATCTAAAATAACTTAATTGGAGCCAAACATTTTTGTAGTATTTTATTATGTGAATGTGTGTAGTAATGCACGTATATATTGAAAACTGTTTTATTTTTTTCTTAATTTTGATCAATAGCGGCACCCTGTAGCTTTGAATTATTAAAAATATTGCGGTGGAGCCTTCATTTAAAAGGTCATCATTTTTGTTGTGTTTAAGATTTAAAAAAAATCTTTTTTAATTACAGTTGGCAATATGTCAAGGGTTAAGAAATTTATTTAAACATTTTTTTTTGGAAATAAAAAATAGTTTAAAACAATTTTTTTTTTATTTAAAAAAAAATATATCCAAATTTTTCAATAACTTTTATACAAAAAGCTATTTATATGGTCTAAGTACCCTGATATTTTTAGAATGGTGTCTCTACTAGTTTTCGAGATAATAAAAAATATGAAGATGCATGTTTTTATTACTTCGTCATACAAACGTCATTGGCTTCGTCACAACACACTTTTTTTTCAAAGATGCCAAATTTAGATGGGAACATAGGAAAAATGCGAAAGAAAGCTTCCAGTAGAAATAAATGAATGTATTTTTGTATACCGTTTTTTTTTACTCTGTAATTTTCCTAGCCTTGATAATCCAATAACAATTGCAAAGGTTTTTAAGGCAATTTTTGCAAGAACTCAAGTTGTTACGCACGCTACAGAAATTAATATGCTTATATTTTTTGTTTTTATTGTAAAAATTTTAATTTTTTATTTACTTAAAAGCAGAATAAAAACTTGATTTAAAAATATAGAAAACTAAAAAAAAATGTTTATTCTACTCACAATATAAAAACAAAACTTATTTTTCGTGACGCACGTCACAACGCATGGACCTGACATTTCACACCTAATTTCCATTTTTCCAATATAGTAAACAAAAATTTTTTTTACTGAAATTAAAGAGAATTAAATGAATAAAAATATGGCCTTTGATCGGACCATATATATTAACACAAAAGTAATGATATGATCCCCCCAAAAATATTAATTTCTTGTATAATCTTAAGAGACCTGAGGTAGGATAGGATTTGGTATTATTTTGTGTATTAATGATCATCGAAATCATTTTTTTTTCTTTTATTTATAAAATTAAACAGATTAGATTAATTTGAACAATTTTGCTTGGTAGACTGTTTCTGGGATTCAGCTTTAGTAATATGTATATGGGATATTACTAAAGCTGAATTCACCCATTGTGCCTGAAGAAAAATTTTTTCCGGTTCAAGTCTTATTGATTTTGGTATAAATATGCTGCACAGGCGAAGCGAAATCTGGTATCCATTCAGGTTTAAAATTATTCAAATCCTTTTGTGATGTAAATAATAATTAATAATAATCTATTATTTAGGAGTCATGCAGCAAATTAAATATTACGCAGTATGTTTAAAAATTTAAGTTATTTATATATTAAATGATATTAATTAAAATATCTATGATTTGAATAATTTTTTTTTATTTGATTGGAACAAAACAAATAACTTAATTAATTTATTATATAATCCCTAAAAGTATACTTAACATAGAATAAATTGGGAAGGTTTAAAACACAAAAAATTCCCAATATATACGAGGAGAACCAATAAGGATGCCTTTAGTTCATCAAACACTGTTACATGGGTATGGAATAGTGCAGTCATGTATTTATTTATTTACATATGTTTAGAGAAATATTACCCAACAGTTATTGGCAGCTGGCCAAGAATCATTTAAATTTTGCTTAACTGCATAAATGTGACTTAAAACGAAACAGACCAACGATAGCAAAACAAAAACACAATCCTTTTTGGCAGGATGAAACAACAACAATAAAAAATATATAAATAATAAAGTAAACATGTTGTGGCATATTATATGATGTTTAAATAATTTTAAATTTAAAATTTGTATATAAAAATAACCTTTGAATTAATTGCTCGTATTTATTATTTAAACATTTTCTATATTGTAGAAAGTGTTTTTACGAATTAATTGAAATTTATACGTGTTTTACTTAAATGCAAAAAAAAAACAATTAATTGTTTCGCCATTTTTTTTTTGCCCATCCGTTGCGGTAAATACAACAACGACTTGTCTGTTATCTGCTGTTGTAAACATTTAATTATCACAAAACTAATTGAAAATAATGATTACAATGATGATGATGATGATAGTTAGACAATAATACGAGTAGTGATATGGGATGAATGTTTTCTATTTTGTATTTTATTTTATTAATTTGTTTGCTGTGTGACGCAGATGCTAGTAAAATGATGCACAACAGAATTACTGGTGCGATACTAAATTTAATAGAGACATATATTTAATTTGTAACATGATCTGGGGTAAATCATATGACAAAGAGATGTATTTCTTGAATACAAAAGCAATTAAAATCGATACTTTTGTAGAAAAGGGGAATAGAAAAAAAAACTGTTTATGTTTGATGTTTTGCAAAAAAATACTTTAAAATTTTGTAGTTGATTTTTGTTATTTTATTCGTTTTGTTGTTTTACTCGAATAAAGGATCTTAAAAAAAAGACGAAATTTAAATGTTTTTATTCCAAAATAAAAAAAAAATAAGCAAAACTTATTACTCTTTAGTTAATCAAAAAAATCGTACATATTTTTAAAACTTTGCTAAAATGTTTTTTTAATTAAGAAAACATAGCTTTTACCTTACGTCGACTTAAGCAGACTTTGTATCAGCGAACACCAATTGGGTTATAAAAGTTTCATCATTTGGACTTGCTACTCAAACGTGTATGCTTGCTACGTCATTGAATAATAAACAACAAAACAACATGGCCACCAACATGTACCCACCCGTATTTTGCGTTAATACTGAACTGTTTATTAAACGTTGCGCGATGATTAGTCCTTAAGGGGTTTGAGCTTTAAGGATGACTTCTGAAAATTACCTTAATAGGATTGTTATAAAATTATTAAAACTTTGGCAGCAGCACTAATAAAATTAATTTATCACTAGAAAAATCGGGGCTGCATTGCTGACACCTACTGAATTTGTCTGAAAATTTCAAAGGAATGTCTTTTTCACTCTTCCTGTTCCCATGGATCAAGTTTTATCAATTTGACTTTACCAAAGTTTTAAAGTGTGTAATTTGGTAAATATGTCCTGATTATATACTCCCTTTGCATGGGGGTTGCCACTGCATCGATCCTATACCTTTTTGTCTTAAATAATGTAGATATAATTAATGTGTAAAGTCTAAAACCTATAAGGGTTACTCTGTTTGAGAGGGTCCAACATCCCTAGCACTGATCCTATTCCCATTTGGCTTTAACAAGTGGAACTTTTATTAATGTTAATGTGTTTAGCGGTAAAAGTTCAACAAATATGATGTATAATGTATTTCCTTTGTGTTGAGAGTTCCACTATCTCTAAGCCAAATTATTTTGAATAAGCCTTACCACGCCCACTAAAAATGTCTAGAAATTGTATAGTATGTATGTATTCCATATAAGCAGTTTTATATACTACACCTAAGATACGAGCAAAATATTTTTTTCTTTTAATAATACTAATACATTTATGTAGATATGTATGTATAAAATAGATTATTTGTCGTATAGGGTGTTATATATTCAGGGGGCAAATCACGGCATTCGATATCGATCGAAAATAAAAAATTCTACTTAGAATTCCTATACCAAATGCACAGAAAACTCGATCGATCGAATAAAATTTCATTCGATATCGAATGCCGTAATTTACCCCCAGGCTTTTTTTATTTGTATTCAATTACCCTCTACCATAATTAATTTGTTTATATGGAACTTAAGCAATTTGTAAAAAAATAATATTTGAATAGACAGTAGTTTATAATTCTTATCGTAATTAAAATCTTTAAAATGCGATTTAAATAAATAACAATCCAATAACGAGAGCATTTTTAAAAATTAACGAAATGATGTAAGTAAAATGCAGAAATGAGAGTGAAATATAAAAAGTTAAATAAAGAGTTTATCAGAAATGTTTGTTTGTAGAGAATTTTGAGAATTATTTAACACTTTTACTCGTTCCTCACAAATTTCCTAATTAGAAAAATAAATACTCCATACTCAGGCAAGTGTTTAAAGATACTTATCTATAAAATACTATAACATATTTTAAGGGTTATATTTTTAAACACATACGTAACTCTAGTAAGTCCTTTGACGTTTTTCTTCGCTAGTAAAAAATGTTGTTTGGTTTAAGATATGTATCTTTTTTCTAAGTGATTTTAGAAAAAAAAGCAAAAAGGGGGCAACATTATTTACAGAGAAAAAAAACGGTATTCAAATATAATAAAGTACTGTGAGATTGTGCACAAAATTAAATATTATTTAACTTCCAATTCCAGTTAGTATAAAATCAACAATACACAATTTTGTTATGAAAAAATATTTTTATAACCTTCACCACTGGTGACAAGGGTATACATATATGTATAAGTTTGTGATTTCGTTTGTAATTTCTACAATATTAATAAACGACTTATGTCCGTCTGTCCGTCTGTTGAAATCAACTTTTCTCAGCCCCCCGATGTCGTACGGACCCGTTACTGGTATTAAACAATCAGATTTCCTCGAGATTCTTGCTATCACCAAAATCACCAAAATCCGACAATTAACGAGATATAAGCTAGAAAAAAATTTTTTTACACAAAAATGATTATATTTGTGGGTAAAACATGCCTTTTGGGAAATAAAAAAAAAAAATTAATGAGATATAAGAAAAAAAAAATTGTTTTTTTACACAAAAATTATTATATTTGGAAAATTTGAAAAAATTTACTATTGGGCCCAGAATCAGCAAAGATATGGGCGAAAACCTATATGGACTAAAATTAATATCATAAAAAAATCAAGCCTTTAAATACCTTTCGGACATGTAAATACACACATACATACATAAAGCCTCTAAAGATAATAAAACGTTATTGCATACTTTTAGGATAATATTTTAAATAGTAACTGATGCATTTCAGGGTTTTTAATTGCAGAAAATAATGCAATTAGATAAATTTTAACATAATTAACATATTGTAACAAAAGCAAAACCATTAACAGTTTATTATACCGCAAAACTTAGTTACAAATTTTAACTAAGCAAAACAAAATCTTTTTTAATTAACATTTATGCAGTTCATTAAATAGATTAGTTTGTTCGAATTCTTTTGCTGTTTTTACTAACAAATTGACTCACACACAAATAAACTCAAAAGGTAGACTACGTTAAGAACAAAAATCCGCAATAGAAATATTAAATCAAAATGGATTGTAAAATAAAAATTTGTATTCAATAGAAAAAAATTGCATTTCAATCGATTACTCAGTGGTACAGAACGGACTAAAAAAGTCAGAAAAACAATATTTTTCGTCGTGCATAAACAAGTGACATTAGGAAACCTCCATAAAAAAAACAGTGACTCTATTTGGATACTGACACTGCAAAGGACGAGGACATTATTTAAATGTGTTTAAAGGGGACATGGGGTTATATGAGTTTAAATAGACCATAAACTCATAATAAAGCCACATACTTTTTGTAACTGTTTTTAGGATAAAAATCTGTGACAGTCAAAATTTGAATGAAATTGTTTAACATTTTTATTGCTGTTACAGAAAATAATCCTAAAATTCCGTTAAAATGTGAAAACAATGCCACAAACCAAAAAAAAAAAATCTCTAGAAAAAAAACTAAAATACCAACATTAAAAACTTAAAAAAAACGGCAGGCAAATAATGTTAGTTTTTTTTTGCTGCGCTATAGCTGTTGTTGTTGACAACAATGTTGTTGTCATTGTATCTGTCGACAGAATTGTCTGTATTCTGTTTCTGGTGATGCTGCTACTATTGTCAACCTAACATGCCATGCCATACTTAAAACATCAGTGTTTCTCAATCTTTTTTTTTTAATTTAAATTATTTTGTTAATTGAGGGATTCACAAGCCACTCATATGTCATATGTCCTAAAAATTTAAAATGGTTTAAGTTATTTTTCATACTAAAAGTGTCCTAAAATAATATGACTCTGACCGCTATGTTTATTGTGCTGTCGTAAACTATCCTTAGCCAAACAGAAAAAGCAATAACAAAGAACTTAAATCATTCAAAATTTTTAGGACATAAGACAAAATGATATCATAAGTTGCTTGTGAATCCCCCAAATGTGTTTCTTTTAAATATTCTTAAAATAGCAAGTTTGTCGTAATAAATTTTGAAAAACTACCAAAACTTTTATTGTAAAAATAATTTTGTTGTCGTTTTTTTTAAATAGAAAGTTTGTGAAAAATGTTCTATAATAGAATATTTATTAACAAATATTCTATAAATCAATATTGCCATTAAATGGTTGCATGAGGAAATAGTTTTTAAAAAGCGAACTTAACTAAATAAAAATAAAAAATTTTGATAAAATAAAATGTTAATCTAGAGTATACAATGATAACAACTTATTGAAAATATTTAAAACAATTTTTTTAATAGTCAAGATTAAAATATAATTAAACCTTTTTGTAAAAAATTTAATAAATATAAATTATAAAACAATTTTTATAACAAAAATATATGAAAATTGTTTATGAAAAGAAATTAAAAATATGTTACTGTTGAGTTGTTTAAAGGTTTTTGATAAAAATATCGTACAAAGTCTACAAAAAAAAAAAGAAGTTGTTTAGAGAGGAGCATAATTATATTAGAACTTTTATTTAAACAAATTTTAATGAACATTTTCGAGCACAGAATTTACCTCAAATTTTCTATTAAAAGAGAAATAAAAAAATGTTTTCCCAAAATTTTCTAAAAGAAAATAATTTATGAAGAATTAAAAAGAAAGAAAAAATTAAGTTTTTTTTAAGTTTTAAGCGACATTTTTCCACTCAACCTTTTTTTGTAGTTGTTCATATATCTACATACCTCCCTGTTAAGAAGCTCTGATCTGACAAATACCGAGCAAGAATGTTTAAAGTCACATTTTTTTCTAAATGCCACAGAACAATAAATAAGAATAGCATTTAGTGTAAATTTGCAAAGTTGCATATATATACATACATACATACATATATATGTATGTATGTACTTAGTATTTATTGTGGCTGCTTGGTTGCATGCTTAACTGCATGTCTTTTTCTTACTCCCATTCTCTTTCTCTGTCTCTGCATCACTGCAGTGTTAATAATAAATATGTATGTATATTGTCTACTGATGGTTGTTTCTATTATCCGGGACTAAATATTTTAATTTATTTAAATTTTTGAAAATGCAGAATACAGAATTTCAGCATTTAGCCAATACAGCAAGCAGCACACAACAACTGCATGCAAACTAAGTTATAAAAATGTATGAACATGCAAGTGAATGCAGAAGAGTACGTGTGTGTATGTATGTGCAGATATTGTGCAGTCAACTTAAATTCATTGCATACCATTAGGCGTGTCAAAGCAAGACACATAAATAAATATGTAAACAAAAATTATATTAATATTCGAGAACATCAGCTACAAACATAAATCATAGAAATAAGACAACTTCAATATGGCATTTGAATAATTAAACAATTTACTATAATTCATTTTGTATTTTTAAGTATGATAAGCCCTGCAGATCATGAAAACAAATTTGCGTTAGACTTTAAATAAGGGACTGTAACTATTATGACTTTTATTATAAAAGTTAAATAACACTGTGAGACAAACAATTTTTTTTGCAAGGTACACAGACTTGGCTTTATAGGTTCGATAGTACTACTTGAGCTAAGTAAAACTCTCGCTCCGTTTTGTAATATTAGTTCGCGTTTTAATTTTATGGCCCTCAACATATTGGGACACTTAATGAACTTTACAAAAAATGGTTCCATAACCTTTTAGCCAATAACTCATTCAGACTTGGTGATAGCGTTTTAATGTCTTCGGCAAAGTTCTAGGTAAGTATCTAATAAACAACCTTGTGAACATTTTATCGCCATTTTATATATTTTATACCAACATTTTTTTGTATCTTTTTTTAAGCAAATGAAAAAAAGTGGATTTTTTTAACTTTTTTAAGCATACCTCGCAGGAATCGTTTTTTCCCATATTATCTTTGACAAGATTGTAGCCAGAGTAAAATATAACAACTTTTGTGAACATGGTTTAAAAAAAAAAAAAAAAGAATTAAATTTTCTGTAAAGCAAAATTAAATTTAAAATTCAGTTACCAACGCAGTTAACTAAATTGTTTTGTTTTTTTTTCGTATAAATACCTTCTGATTTTTAAAATTTTTACTTATGTTTTTACCTGTAAAGAGATAGAAGAAATAAAATCATTAGAATTCAAATTGAAATAAAAAATTAAATTGAAAATAAATCATTTTTAAATTAAAAAAAAATTTATCTTTTTTATGATATTTTGCATTTTATGTTTGTTAAGCTGTCGTTATCAATAAAGACTTCAAATTGTTAAAGTAAATATTTGTTTTCATAATTGTTTTGAATTTAATATTTATTTTTAAAATAAGATAATTTTACACTTATTTAAAAATGTTTTTTTTTTTGGGTTTTATTTACATCATACCTCCTCATTATTGTGGAATATAATATTAGTTTAGCCAGTATTTCAATTAAATTAAACTCTTACACTGAGTGCATAACGAAATAATAGGAACGAGGGTGTAAATAATTTGTGGGTGTGTGCAAGTGGGTCTGTGTGTGTTAATGAAAATGATCTATATGTTTAATGTAATACCAAGAGACACGTCTATGAAAATGTTAATTAATTTTTCCATGTGGAGGGTTTTTTTTAATTGATGCACTCAAACATTTCATATCGAGCAACCAGTCAACCAGCCAGTCGTCATGATTTTAAATGATTTGTTTTCATTTCAAGACCAATCACTCAATTATTCATTCACACGTACAAATGAATTTATAACTCGTATTTATAAATTCTCACACATCCTCGCACTTAAATAGTTTCGTTCACTTATTCATGAACACACACAAATACCTTCATCTACACAATTTAACACTTGACGTGTTAATTTGAAAGTATTTAAAACATTTCTTTCTGCAAAATTAATAAAACAAAAATTAAACCCCAAATTGTGAATTTTTAATTAAAACAGTTTGCGAAAGAAAATGGGGGTTCAGAATAATAACTGCAATTTTATCAAAGGAAAATACGGGTAGTTTTAAGGTCATTAGGAAATTCTTTGTTTAAAAAGCTTTTTATTAAATAGTACTTAATGTGCGTTATTATACCCTTCACACATGTGGTAAGGGTATATATAGGTTTGTCATTCCGTTTGTAATTTCTACAATATTCATTTGCGACCCCATAAAGTATATATATTCTGGATCCTTATATTTTAAAAGAAACAATTTCCGAGATATAAGCAAACAAAAATTAACGAAATATAAGCCAAAAAAATTTTTCAAGATATAGGTAAACATTTTTTTTTGCACATAATTACATAAATAAACGTAGTGAAGGGTTTATAAGATTCGGCATAGCCGAATATAGCGCTCTTACTTGTTTTTTTATTATTGTCTAAGGTTTTAATGTACTTTATCTTTTTGCAGGAAATGTATTTCGTGCTCACGCAGTAACAATTTCTGACTAACTGTAAAACCAGTAAAAAACCAGGGGGCAAATTACGACATTCGATATCGATCGAAAATAAAAAATTCTAATTGAATTTCTTATACCAAAATGTAAGGAAAACTCGATTGATCGAATAAAATTTCATTCGATATCGAATGCCGTAATTTGCCCCCAGTACTTGAACTACGTTTAAGACAGACAAGGTATTTTGCTTATGTTTTGTTTAAAGAAACAATCATTTAAAAATTTAAAGTTTTATTAAACTTTATTTTTTAGAATATTTTTTTTGATTTTTTTCGTCGTTGGCTTGGAAACGTTTTAAAAAATTCGTTATAATTTATTTTGGAGAACGATTGTGCTACACAGTATTTTGCCGAATCGATGTATCGACGATCACCCCGATTCTAAATAACAATTCCCTGGGAATTTTTTTCCCTATTCCCTGTTCCCCTATACTAAACGAACTTAAAAACTGGGCAATTTGTACCAGAAAAAAGTAGGTATTACGAATGTAAATAAAAGGGAGAATGTGGTAACATGTTTTGGGAATAATTTCGTCAACAAAATGCTAGGGAGTTCTGCGAAAAAAATGTAGGTATTTAATAAAAAACACAAATAAAAACCATTTTGTAAATAGTTATGACGTGTTTTTTAGTTTAAAATTTCTTTTTGTTTTTTCCTTTTTTATTTTCTTTAATGTGTTTTTTTTAGTAAAAAAATCTAAAAAATATTTTTAGTTTTTAATTTAAAAATTTAATCATTTTTTTTTTAAATTAAATGTACAAATATACAAAAATATGTATATGTACATACATGTGGGTGTGTTTTTCTTTATTATTCAACATTATCACTAGTATTTTTTGACTTCGAATTTTTGTAATTCTCTCTCCCTTGTCATTCGTCTCCCTGTCTGTTTAGAATAGGAGGAATTTATTCTCGGAAAAAATTAATTAATTGCCCTGGAAATATTTAGAATCGGGGTAGATAAGAAAAATATAAATTGTAAGTGGTTTTAGTCATCTTCCAATAGTAAAAATCAGTTGAAACTAAAAAATAAAATCTCAACCCCCCTTATGTGCTGTTTTTATAATACTAGTAAGCATTTTGAGTGAAAATTTTGTATGTGATTTGTTATTGTAACAAAAACAAAACACACGTAAAACGTCTATACAAAGCACTCACTTGTATTACAAAAACGGCACATTAGGCTTCTCAGAAAGTGAACGTTTTTGTAAAAACAATCTGAAATAAATAAAACATGATTTTAAAAATAAAAGTTTTAGAACTCATTAGCAGCGCCATCTTCGACCTCAAAGTATCATATATTTCACACTAACAACAATTTTCTGATATCGGTGGGGCGTCTTCGAAGAATTTAAATAAATAAAGACAAAATTATTTGTTAATTTTTAAAGATATTGTAAACAAATTTTACCATATGTTACAAACGGATAAAAAAAGTGAATATCTCTATTCAGTAGTGGTGTGTCTTATTCGACCCCCTCCATAGTAAAAATTTAATCCTGTAAAATCTACATATAAAAAGGTTTTCTTTTAATTTTTGTAAAAAATTTCATACATGTCCGTTCAATGTACAACTTTGCAAGCCATAGAAAATATTTGAAGATTTTTTATTGTTCTAACAACCCTAAAGTATGCCACTTTTGTTTAAACAACTCACGCTTTAAAACTATGCAGTAAAAGGTTTTATTTTCGTTTTTTTATAATTGCTTTTTCGAGTTTTAAAGCAATTTGTCTTACACTCAAACAAAGAACGCAAAGTTTTATTAAAGGAAAGTTGAACAAGTATATTTTGAAAAATAGGTAAAGAGAAAACAACAATCACAAAAACACAAAATCAATTTCTTAGAAAAAGCCAGAATAAAAACTAAGCATAATTGTCTTAGAAAATAACAAATTTTTTATTACGAAAGAAAACATTTTACTAATTTTATTTTAGTTTTCAAATGCAGCTACATATTTATTGCTCAATCAATAAATCTGTTTTCAATTTAGCAAAAAAGTGTTTCTTTATTAAAATTCTTAATTTAACGAATAATAAGTTGCATAATTTAAGGCGCTTTATACATTTAACTACAATTTAAAAGAACCTAAAGTTGCTTTGTTGTTGTATTTTGAAATACATTTTCGTGTTCGTTTTACTATTTGCATTTTCAATGCCTCCTAGTTTAGTCCTAAAGTCACTACATGTTTTGTTAAGGAAATAAATAAACGATCTTCTTAACATATTGTAAAAAATAACACGTTTCTTAAATAACAAGTCACGTTTTAAGTTTAATTTAGCATTTTTATGGGGAAAAAAGCAAATAAAAACTCGTGTTTATATACACGACACATGCAGCGGAAGAAAAGCAAATATGTACTTTAGATTAAGTATCGTGTTCATGCATACAGTGGCAAGAATATAAAGAAACAGAAGTGAACACTAATTATTATTATTACTATTATTAATTAAATTGTGACTATTTTTTTAAATACTCCCCCAAACTTATATAATTAAATTTCAAATCAAATTTAGGGTTTTCAACTGCTGTTAAGTATGTATGTACATACATACAAATGCAGATGCCTACCTTATGCCAAATTTAAAATTGATTTTTTCTTCTTTTGTATACGTTTTTAACAAATGATTTTGAGCCGTAAAGTCTTCAGGAACTAATGTATTCTTTAAAGCTATAGTAAGCTTTTTTTTTTTTGCATACGGACGTACGTTAGGAGACGTTAAGTGCGCAAAGCTATTAACATATTCTTTAAAATTTCAAAACGGGATAATTAATATGTATACTTTAAAATTTGTCACATTGTTTTGGCTTTCTATAGAAACTATTAATAAAGTCTATATTAAAGGAAGCTCAAAAACTGAGAGCATGTTTGCATGCGGCAACATAGCGTATGTGTATTTGCTTGTAGTGGTGGAAAAAACAAAAATTCGAGTTAGAAAAAAACTTATTGCATAAATGTCTACCTAAATGTATAACGAGTATTTAGAGGAGTCAACGTAGCAGAACAGCACGGCATGAGGGTAATAATAAGCTAAATGGGATTAGGTTTAAAAAACTCACACGCCTAAAGGTATGCCGTGTTTTTGTACAAACTTTTTACATAATGTTACGTTATCAACTTTTAGTTAAGCAAAAAAAACTACAATAACAACATTTAAGCAAAACCATTTAGTGTTTGAGGCAGGGGATTACAGCAGATTTTTTAATATCATTATATGAAAAGAAGAAGACAACAAAAAGAGTTTAATGTTTAAATAATGACATGAAAAACAAGACGCTAAATAACAAAATAATTCTATCATATGATGGCAGCAACTTTATGTTATTTAATTTAAATTTTAAGCATTTGAAAACAAAACACGTTTTAACCTTAACACATGCTTTAAATGAGTGTGTTTATAAACATACACAGGTGTGTTTATCTTAAAGTATGCTTCATTACACAAAGTGTATATAGAATGAGAAAAGCATTAAATAATTCCCAGGAGTAAATGAGAAAAGCAGAAAAAGAAATTAATTTACATAATTTATACAAATACGAGTAATTGATATTTTCTTATTATGGAATGTTTTTTTCTTTTTTAATTCAACGTATGCATAAATAAAAGAAGATATTTTTAGAAACAATTTAAAAAAAATACTTCATGGAAAGATGTACAAATAAACAAATTTAAAGCCCAATATTTTAAAAACAATATTCCATTACAACGCACAGTGGTTCCAATTATAAGTTTAGCGCAAAAAGTCGTTTTTCGGATGATACAAAAATGAAAATTTGCATGGTTTTTTTAACGACAACTATTCCACGTGCATAACGGCAAACAAAATGTTTGTACATTTGCAATATTTTTACTGCAGTATGGTTTTAAACACAAATAATTGCTTTATTTTGTTTTTAATAAAAAAAACCAGTCGATAATTTTTGTGTGCTTTTGAAAACTTGTAAAATAAAGGAAAACTATTTTCTTTAATATTTGTTGGTTTTATTTATACAAATGAGGGATGAATTTTTTAAAAATCTTAATGTTGATTAAGCAATCCGTTTAGGCAAAAAATGTATGAAAATTGAAATGAAAATGAAATTGTGTTAGACTTTTAAATGTGAATTTCACCAGCTTCCGCTCCTATTTTTAAGTCGTTGTCATCTTAACAAGTAAACTGTCAGTTGTGTAAAAAATCGGCTGCCGATTTTTACCTTAAATGCCATATCGAGTCTTTTAGTTTGCAGCATAGGACAAAAAGAAAAAAAAATATTCTATTATATTTTGCATTTCTATTAAAAATGGGGGTGGCGACTATAAAAATAATTTAAAGCAAAAAGCTCAGAATTTCTTTGTCAAACTGTCCAAAAAGTTCACGCATTCACATCGAGCAAAGAGTTTTTCGAGTCTTTCCCTAATGTTGGTTCAATGAATTTTTTGTTTTTCCTAGTAAAGCCTCGTCGATGATTTTAGAAGAAAACTCGGCGGACGAAACGTCAACATCGAAACATGAACGATATTTTAAACCACTTTTAAAAGGAAGACAAAGACTAAGAAAATCGATAACAAACGAAATCTCTTGTAAACACTTGCTCCCTAGAAGAGTTAACGTTTGCAGCTGCAAGTTGTCTTCATAAATCAGACAAAAAGAGTTACTGCAGACGTTATTAGAACCATTGTTGTTTCTTAAAAAAGGCTTTTTAGAACAAAAACATTGTTAAGTACGCTATTAAAATCAGATTGGTATGTTTTTGTGTTTGCAGTGAATATTTTAACAGCGTGACTACACAAGAAATACAAATTAACACATAGTTATATCAGTGATTGTGATATGATTTTGCAGGTCCTATATCAATTGAATGCGCCAGATCGTGCCATACCAAGTCATTGTTCGTACAAATTTGTATGCTTCTAGGTACTTCTAAAAAGAAGTTATGATTTTTTTCGTGACAAATTTATAATTGGAACCACTGTGCAACGCAGTGATGCAAAAAAAAAAATATTAGTTTAAAAGTGAGTGCCATTGCTGGGTTTTTACCTTTTTTTAATGTTGATTTCTTTAGCTTTTAATAAAACCGGTTTTTTTTGTGAATAATAAGCATACTTGAAGTGTACTTTTTTACGATGATTTTTTTTACTAAAATAACTTAGTAAATGCCCCCAATGGTATACTTGTTTAATTTAATTTTTTGCAATACATATTTCTTTGATAAGAGTTTTTTTCCGCTGATTCCACTAACTGATCTTCCTATATATACCAACACCGATTTCTTTTGACAAGTTTTTGAAGTTTCTCAACCTGTAGAAGATATTTGCAAAAAGCAATATCACACTAACGAAGTTGTTGGATGCATAAAAAAATTAAACCTTAATGGTAAACCTAAAAAAAAAGAAAAAAAAATCATAAAAAACAGTGTAATGTGATAATTTACGGTCAACTGTCTGCTGACGACTGATCAAAACAAAACAAAAACCATTATTTCATTAAAAAAAAATTTTTATATTTTTCATTAATTTATTTACTATAAAATCTTTATAAAAATTTTTTTCTTTCCAAGCCTTTAAAGCTTTTATTTCTTTTACAAATGTAATATTGATTTAAAATATCTTACATTTATTTATTCATAACTTTCAATTTAAATATTTACTGAAGGGAAAAAATACTTGAATTTTTAATTAAACTTTTAACTATTTTCTTAATTACTTTGCGAATCAAGAAAAATCACAAACAAACACAAAACAATTTTAATTTAAATTCTTTAACGTTTTATATTTTTTTTTCAAGGTGATTTTCCTGTTTGATTTATAAAAAAATTTTCATTTTGATTTTCATTCGCATTTACATTTAAACATTATTCATACCTACTGGCAAAATATTCCTCTTTTATACATGTAGTGGTGTTTTTTTATGCGTCATTTAGAAAATGAGCAAAGACTGGATACTGTTCATAAAAACAGATATTATAGACAACTTTCTGTTGGTCGAAAAAGTATTTTACTTGTTTTCTTTAATAAGAAACCGGAAGGATTTTTAGAAAATTGAATAAATTATTTAAACAAGATTGTAGTAATTTTCTTTGAATTTTAAGATGAGAATTAAAAAAAAAAACCGTTTCGTAATGCGACCAAGATTTGGAAAAACAGAATTTTCTTTTAATACAATTTTTGTTGTTGTTAAAGTTTAGCCCTAATTATTTAAAAGTGATATTCGTTTGATTGGTATATACGTTTTTTGTGAGTTTTAGTATCCACTTTAAACCCCTTATAACTTTTGAAACACAACCAAATCCAAAAAATGTATCTTTTTGCCTTCATTCTCCATATGAACCTAAAATGTTTTAAATATCAAACTTTTCTGTCCTTGGAATGTGCTTTAAAACGGATACAAAGTTAAATTTTTATATAAATAAATAATTTTATTCTCTTAAAATTAGTCATACGGTCTGATAATGTTTAAACAATTGATTGGTCAATTGCTGTTTGCCATTATGGCTGGCAAACGTTTCTAACTTATGTTTTTAATCTTTTATTTTTACTTTTTAAATTGTTTTTGATTGGGGAACAGCTCAGCTTATTCGTAGTTTTATTTATTTTTATTATTATACGTCAGGGTCTTTTAAAAGACCGATTAAAACCTTTTTCTTATTATATTTTTAGTTGTGATAATTGAGTAGTTTAAAGATGGATCTTGCGAAATTTGCCAAAAATATATCTGATCTTAACATTATTTAATTTATGTGGTTTTTTTTATGTAGGAGTAGTTATAAAAAAATTAAATGTTTAACGCATTTATCAATAGTATCACATGCATAATAGGCGGCCATTGACGACATTCATCTGATTTATTTGTTTAATCGGCAATTGAAGTTAAACATTGTTCTACTTTGCCAAGCCACAGCGCACATAAGCGCTTCACTTTAAGGTATTGAAACAAGACCCATTTAAAAACAAACACATTAGCCCTTTGCATCATTTGGCATGTAAAGATACGGTTATTAAAGTCTTTCATAAATAAATCGACTTAACTTTTTACATATTAAAAGCTAAAGTTCTAGCACCAATTTCAGTCTGCAAATAGCAAATCCCACTGGCGACTATTCCCTTTGCAGTATTTCGTTTTATGTCTCCTTTTTCATTTTGTGCCTCTGCTATTAACACCGTTTATCTTTGAAATACTTTTCTCTAAATACCTTTTTTTTTACGATTTAATATTTATTTATTGTTTACTGTTTATTGCGGCGTTAACTGGCGTGGCATGTGCAAATTTGCACAAAATTCTAGTTATTAAATCGGAGTCGCTCACTGCTCAAGTTACTGTGAATACACAAAGTTCACATATAATTATTACAGCGTTTATGGAAAAACGTGATAATGTGCAAAACAAATGGATTAGCAAGAAAATAATGTTTCTTTTTATATTTTCTTTTTAAATGAAATTGCAATAACAAAACAGATTTCTTGCGAAGGTATATTGTTATTTATAACATTTGGGAAATGTTTTTTTCTTTTTCTTGTTATTTGGAAAGTTATGTATTTAAATGAAGCGATTAATACTTAAAATCATTTATGATATAGTGTTTGGCTTTATGCAAGATATAAAGTTAAAGCCTTATTTGAGTTTATTTTCTCATTCTTAAAGCATTGTTCGAAATAAAACCCTGTAACAATACGTTTAAAAATATTTTTTTTAATTGTTTGAAAACATTGTGTATTTAATATCTATTTTGTCCCCATTTTAATGTACATATATTTGTGCGCATATGGAAAGGAAAACGAACAAAATTAAATTCTATGTTATTTAAGTTATTATGGATTTTCTACAGCTTTGATTCTATCTATAGCGTTGTTGATATATTTAAAAAAAAATTATTTGTTTTAAAATTCCTAAAGTATAGCTCGAAAATGAGAATAACAAGATCAAATTTATGTTAAAGAGATAAAAAAAAACAAAACCATTATAACAATTAAATTTGCTTCCGCAATTACTTCTGAATAATTTGCAATTTCTATGAATAGCGGAACTGTAAGTTAGTTTATCTTTTCAAAGTTTTGCAAGAAAAACACGCCTGGAAGCAGGGTAACAAACACTTTGCGTAGTTAAATAACCAAATAATAACTACTAAAACATATGGGCAAATCCTGCGTGACGCACGCTATATTCGTACGCGTTTTAGATTAAAATATAAAAATTTTTTGGTCTTTCAAAAGAGATGCCTTAAAATGCCACTAAACGAAGTGTTTAGTGGGATTTTATTTGTACTTTTGAACGGCATAAAACATAAGTTTGTAACAGGTATTTGTTGTGAAATAATTGATCACAAAGTTAAGTGACGCAAGTAACTTTTAAGTTGGAGTGTGTTTTCGTAATTTTTAGCAAATCTAAATCATTCAAAAAATTTTAATGAATATAGGAGAAACCAAAAACAACTTAATTGGAGGCAAAAAAATTTGTTGTACATATGGGCTAATCCCAGAAACAGTCTACCAAGCAAACATTTTTTAAATTAATCTAATTTAATTTTTTCTAAATTAAATATTAGACTTGATGTTTAATTTTATGAATAAAAGAAAGAAAATGTATTTCGATGATCATTAATACACAAAATAATACCAAATCCTATCCTACCTCAGGTCTCTTAAGATCATATTATTAATTTGGCGTTAATATAGATGGTCCGATCATAGGCCATATTTTTTTTATTAACAGCCGTGAACCCTTTGTGACGCACGTTACATTTTTTCCAGTAGAGTAATTCCATGTAATTTTTACCAGATGGTTTCCGATTGCACGTATATATTGAAAACGGATTTACTTTTTTTTTTTAATTTTGATAAGCAATGGCAACCCTGTAAATTTAGATGGGAACTTAGGAAAAATGCGAAACAGAGCTTCCAGTAGAAATGAATGAATGTATTTTTGTATATCTTATTTTTTTTTAACTGTGTAATTTGCCTAACACCGATAGTCCAATAACAATTGCAAAAGTTTTTAATGCAATTTTTTGCAAGAACTCAATTCGTGACGCATGCTACAAAAATTAATATGCTTATATTTTTTGTTTTTATTGTGGAAATTTTAATTTTTTATTTGCTTAAAAGCAGAATATGAACTTGATTTAAAAATTTTGAAAACTTAAAAAAAAAATGTTTATTCTACTCACAATATAAAAACAAAACTTATTTTCCGTGACGCACGCCACAACGCATGGACCTGACATTCCATACCTAATTTCAATCTTTCCAAAATAGTAAACAAAAATTTTTTTTACTGAAATCAAAGAGAATTAAATGAATAAAAATATGGCCTTTGATCGGACCATCTATATTAACACCAAAGTAATGATATGATCCCCAAAAAAATATTAATTTCTTGTATAATTTTAAGAGACCTGAGGTAGGGTAGGATTTGGTTTTTTTTTGTAATAATGATCATCGAAATACTTTTTTTTTATTTTATTTATAAAATTAAACATCTAGTCTAATATTTAATTGAAAAAAAAATTAAGTTAGATTAATTTGAAAAATGTTTGCTTGGTAGACTGTTTCTGGGACTAGCCCATATGTACAACATTTAATGGGACCAAAAAAGGCATAAAAATTGGTTTTTCTTTTATTTATTGATTCCAATATAACAACGTCGGTATAAATAATGCTCAAACATAATTAACCGAGCAAAATTTAAAATAAATTTTTTTGTGTCAAATAAATGCTCGTATAAAATTTGTTTGATTTTATGGGTACAATAATTTTTATTTGAAATAAATTTTAAAACTACTAAGCCAATAAATAAAAAAAAAACAAAAGAAAACTCTCCTTTTAAATTAAACAAAAAAAAATCCCTTTCAATTTAAATTCTAGTTTATAAAATATTTTTATCTCTTTAATTTTATGCATGAGTAATATTTAAGTTAATATAACTTATACGCCTGCATGACTTTTAATATTTCTATAAATCAAACGCTACGATGACTTCTGCAAAACAGTTCAAAGTCATTTGTTAAATTTAAACTTATTCTAAGAATCTTGCAATAATTTTAAGTCAAAAGCAAAAGAATATAATAAAATAAAATAAAATAATAATAATAATAAAACCGACAATTTATTAAAATAGCACTAAGAGTTAAAGCCATACGACAACTAAATTTGCCAGAATTGTCAAAAATATATATGTTTTTTCTTTTTGGGTAATATTATGTTAAGTTAACAGGCCTTATAAAGGAAACGCCTTTATAAGAAAGTCTTGTGATAAATATGTTATACGAAAACGTCCCTTAATTTACTGCCTGTTTTTTTTAAATAATAACAAAATTTCAAGTGAGAATTTATATTGAAAACAAATTTGTAGTATTTTTCGAAAGGAAATAAGTTTTAATGGAGACTAATAGAGAATATATTCGTGAAAATGAAATATTCCAGTTTTTTTTACTGCCGTATAACGTTAATATTTTTACGGTGTCATAAAAGCGATTAAACACTACTTAGAAATATTTTGAAATTCATTCAAATACGACTTAAGCAACTTTAAAAAAAAAACGGCTGAATAATTTCACTAAATTTGTAATATTTTCTTTTTACTTTTAATGCATTAAGTTATTAAGTTAGAAGCAAACATTGTGTTTACAATTGTTCAATAACTTTTACTGCTTAACTATTTTTTGATGTTCGTGACAAAGTTTTCAAAATTTTAGTTAATTGCCGTTGGAATACATGTTAGTTTACTTAACCAGCATGAAAGCTTCATTAACCTTTCATGTAAAAGGCAAAAAAATCCTTATTTATATAACGTAGGGTAAATATAACCCCATAAACATATGTACTAGGGATGGGCAAATGCAAAAAAAATATCGAATTTTTTTCTCTCGATATTTTTTTCAATATCGTTGCGATTTGAAAATATCGATTTATCAATATTTCGATATTTTTCGTAAATTCGTAAAATTTGTAAAAAACGTAGTTTTTTATTGATGTTCAACGGTTAGCATAAAAACAATTAATACAGAAAACTACACAGAGAGAAAAGATGGTCTAAAACTATGCACTGCTGGTGTCAAATTGTGAACGAAGAGTTCTTACTTTTTCGAGAACATCCGTTCACAAATTTAAGACCAAATGTTTTCAAACTAAGAACGAAATAATAAAAAATACCAAATGTTGTCAAATCAAGAACGAAACGTTGTCAAATCGAGAACGAAAATCTAAAAATACCAGACGTTGCCAAATTGTGAACGACCTGTTCATCAATCAAGAACGTTCGTTATCGAAATAAGAAAGAAGCGTTGTCAAAACAAGAACGG
>NDXZ01031128.1:0-20292 GCA_003055125.1 Paykullia maculata
AAACTGAACCATATAACAAATTCACCATAAAAGTTACATTGAGCAATAATCGTCTACTTTCGAACGTTGGCAAGTTAATTATAGCAAGTCTTGCAGTAGTTATACAGCAAGAAGTTTGTATCAGCATTCAATGTTGTGTTACCCAAACAAAATAAAAAAAATTGTTTCTGAACAGATTCAGTTCCATTCTTCTGATAATCAGTATAAGGATCCCAAATAATAGTTCCAAATTCAAGAGTGGGCCATACTAAAGATGTGTACAGCTGCATTTTAGGTTCTGTAAAATCTTTAGTCCAATGTTTTAAAACAACGAAAATGCCACGAGCTTTATTTTTTCCCATAAAATATGGTTATAAAAATTTCATTAAGGGTCAAGAAGAGCACCTGCATCCAAAAACTCCGAAACTAATTCAAGTTTATGACCACCCATCGACAAAAGGCAGTCAGCATTCCAGTTTCTTGAGAATCTCATATGTTTGCATTTTTTTTTTAGATTGAGCGTCATTAAATTAGTATAACATCATTAGAAAAATTCATCCATGTCATGTTGTTCCAATTCCAATATGAATATTATCGTAGCTAAGAAAAATATTCACGTCGTTTGGCATACATCAAAACGTTACAAAATTTGTTTGTACACGGCAAATCATTTATGAAGATGGAAAATAAAACAGGGCCCAAAGTGGCTGCTTTGTAGGATACCAAATTTGACTTTAATATTATTATATTTATCCAATAATAATCGTGAACCCCATTAGATAAAGCTTGCGTAAGAGCAGTTCATGATTTCTTTTATTTTTTATTATTTTTCAAAATTTTTTATTTAAATTAAAAATTTTTTTTTTTAATAATCAAAATTTTTAACAAACTTTAATAAATGCCATTTTAATTGTTTGTTATTTTTAATATACATATAAATCAAGGCGAATATATATCAGGTGGCCTCAGTTAATCAGCTGATTATTTTTTTTTCGTCACTATAATGTCAAACTCCATACATAAAAAATAATTTTCTCTCTCTTCTTCGTCACGATAATGTCAAACTTCATATAAAAAAAAATTGATAAAAAATCCTCTCCGAACTGAGGCCACCTGGTATTAATTCGCCTTGATATAAATTTTATTAACCCTCTCATGCCCGATGTTGCGTACATGCAACATTGTGTTTATGAGCGTCCAACTACCGCTATTTAAAATATTTTTTTTAACCTTTCGCAAAAATATAGCCTCATGTGTTGTTTAAGCTTACAGCTAATTGGTTGGTAGTCAGCTGTGCACGTATTCAGTTAGTAGCTATTCTCCCAAAAGCGAAGTTGACAAATTCATTTTGCAAAAAAACGTTGTTTTAAAAAAGTGTTAAAAAACATTAATACAAGTAATTCATCCTTAAACAAAGTTCAACTACTAAATAATGAAAGGTAAGTGAGTAATTAAAAAAAAACCCGGCATGAAAATATTATTTAGTTTGTCTGTAACAATTTTGTAAATGTAGTGTTGCGTATATGCAACATTGGTCTACTGTGGTAATTTTCGAAAAATAAAACTTACTTTTGTATGCACATTCTAAGATGCACCCAAAAGGTCTGAGACGACAGACGGCAAATTGAAGCATATGCCGCTCGTAAATTTCCAATTGGATGTTGCTACCGAGCTTTTGAACGCAAGTCAAACTACAGTTGTCGGAAAAAAGAGAGGTCGTCCATCCTTTTGACAATGAGTTCAGGAGCTTCATCACTTTCTCTATCGATCCCGTCACAAGCTACATCATCACCAGCTTCTTTTACGGGTTCTGAATCAAACCCCTATAAAAGAGCATATATTGCAGACCCTGCAGAATCCCTACAATTTGATGGTTACAATCATTGGCCGAAATGGGGAACAAGGGGAAGCTGTAGGCTATGCAACACTGGGTTTTCAAGCTGTAAATGCAGCAAATGCAATGTGCACTTGTGCTCCAAACCTCAAAAAAACTGTTTTGTATCCTACCATACATAAATTGAAATAAAGGGCATTTGAAAAAAAATTAACTTTTATTTAAATTATAACACCATTACTCAATGTTGCTTATAAGCATCCTGTACATCCTGTAGCTCTTGAACCAGGACACCTAGGACATTGAAATTTTTGTCAGTTATTATTAAGGTCAACTCTATATATATAATATTATATAATATAAACAATTATTTAAATTTACTTGTTTAAAATATTTAGCCATAGTTCGTTAATAGTAGAAAAATTTTGAATAATAAAGAAAATTTTAGTAAATTCTATATTTCCTAAAAATGTGTATCAAAGTTTATTTAACTTTTTCTGTTAAATTCTCAACTAAAAGTAATTTCTCAAGTATTAAAAATTTGCCTGGTTTTAGGTTAATAATTTTCCATAACCTTGAACATGTAAATATGGAGGAGGCAACACGTTCACTGTTAAATTTTGTTTTGTAGGTATACGCACAGAAGGAATAAAGCTTCTCCCCTCTTTGAGCGTTAAAATACCCTATCTTTTTTAGTGCCACCGATAAAATGTACATAATTTTCTTTTATCAATGATTTTAATCTTAACAATTCGATTTTGGTTATTTTTTGTACTTTCTGCAAAAATTAATAAAAGAAAATATATAAAGAAAAACTATTTTCTAACTCTAGCTCTAGCCTTAGGCCTCAAAAAAACCTGCTTGCGTAAATTTACCAATTATGACAGCATAAACAAAAACCTTTAACTATGCATTTTAAAAACAAATATATTTGTATTGCACCTCTGCTAGCTGATCTCTATCCTATTTAGATAAAAAAAATCATACCAATTGTTGTTGCATTAAAAAAATTAGAAAAAAATTCCTTTACATTTGTTGTCACCCTAATTGGTTTAGAAATATATATCTGCGCTTAAAAGCACCTCTTATTTAATATAATTATACACATATGATACAAGTACTTATGTATATATGTAGTCAGTTTGCTAAAGAAACTTTTGTGTATTCAAGCATGTTTATATCCACTTGTTTCTAGTACTTCAACTTTTGTGTATACAATAGCTTACATATGGGTATAACAACACAAGTCTGCTATAGTTTTCATGACTTGAAGTTGAATGAAAGAAACAAGAGTATGGTTTTACTCTATAAGATGGTACTCACATACTTGGTAACATAAACATATACACATATACATATATAACAATGTTCTTGAACTTAATATTTAGTTATAGTTTTAGTTTTTATTTTTTTAGTGTATCTTTGTACAAGTATCTAATATTTCTTAATAACTTTTGTTAAGTCTAAATTAAGTTAATATTATTCCAGATGGTGTTAAATCATTAAAAGGCCTGGAAACAACAAAAAAAAGTCATGTAAATAGGATCATAATTTATGTTTTAACAAAAAAAACATAACGCAACACATGCGTCACAGTCCTGTGTGAAATTTTCTTTACAAAAAAAAAATATTTTTATTAAATTATTTTTCGTATCTTTATAAAATATGGGAAACCTAAATAAAGATTTTATATACCAGTAACAAACTATACTTTAGTTAAAATAAATAAAAAACGATTCCCCAAATTTCCAAATAAAATTTATAAAAAATATTAACACATTTTATAACACGCTCTCTTAACCCTTATTAGGTTAACAAAGCTTTTGCGATACCTTATAGCATAAGCAATCTGCTTTGTAACATGGGTATATAATGCTTTATGCGCTAAAATATATATTACAAAAAAAAATATTTTTTGAAAAATGAAAATATAACAAATATGAATTGAGAAGGAGTTTTTATTAAAATCCACTTGACAGCAGATAATAGTTCAAATAATAAAAGTGTCCTTTAGTTTCTTTTGAATAGTGTATTTATAAAAAAATGATTGTTTATCAGTTTTTGGCAGATCAAATATTACTTAGCAAAAAATGATGCTTCTTCGGAAGCAGCTTTATAGGGCAGAGTGCAGTTTTGTACCACTTCCACTTCTGCTTCAGATATATTAAGTAATCTTCTTGAAGAAACTGCTTAATATATTCATTTTGTAAATCCCTTTTGTAAGATAATAGTTTCAATAGGCAACAGAGGAAGCAGTAGGTATGCACTAGTCACATTTATTACTTCCAAATTAAGATATTTTATGTGGATAGTGGTTAAGAAATTTATATTTTTAAGGAAATCAAAGTTTTGCAATAAAATGTAAAGTGAGAGATAATACTTATAATACATTTCTTTTAAACCTACTTTAGAAGAAGACAATATTTTTAAATTTTTGTTACTTAACAAGTAGAAAGAAACTGAAGCTGTACGCCTAAATATATGCTGTACAAATTTAAAATTCGTTTACAGTACATAACAAATAACTTAAAACTGAACGGTGGTATTAAGGAGTTTGTGGGAAGCTACAAACGTTTTGCTGATCTAAAAAATCCATTGTTTTAATTAATAATCACTTGCCTTAATTTTTATTTTTCTTCTATAGCACAATGTATTGCCTTTCGTTCGCTATAGGGTAACTATATAAATAGGGTAAATATATTCTATCAAATTTTAATTATTATTGGCTTCTTAATCTAAAATTATTACAGATGACATCATCTGCAATTACATGGAAAAAAGTTATTCTTAATTTATTTTTTATAAAACCACCATAAATCTTGCTACTTAATTTTCAACAAAATACTTACTTAAAGAAATTTAGGACCGTCCAGAACACTAAAGGAAACCAAATTATTTAAAGAAGTTCACTTATAATGAATATGCGTGTCCTTATAAATACATTTTATTTCCGCTCACTAAATTGCTGCGAAAATATTTTTTTAATATTTCTCTCTACGAGGAAACACTACAAAACAATATATAATTATGTACTTTATAATACATTTTTATGCCAGAGGGCAAAACAAGAAAAACAGAAACATTAATGGCATCCATAATCATGTTGATGATGATGTTGTAGATGATATGAAGCATATAAAATACGTTTACTTACTTTTCGTACATTTGAAGTGCTTGAAATTGTTTAACAAGCTTTTTAACACACAACTAAAAGCAGTTTTATTTCTTTAACTATTAAGCCCTAAAGTAAATAAATGGTCAGTTTTTTTTTGTATTTAATTTATTCACTTATTTATTATATTTGGTACTTTGACTTGAAGAATAAAAACTGACTGCTGCCATAAAAAAAGGACCCACATATTTTTGAGTGGCTATAAAAGGTTTTTAGTTATCAATCATTTATAAGTCATATAAATTTTATGCCTATAGTCATAATAAGATAATAAAGGGCTGCAAAATATCATAAAATGTACAATTAAAACTCTTTATATTGAAACATTTACATGAAAAATGAGATTATACTCTACACTACTAAAGGAAGTTTAGGAATTGTTCTAAAGAAATCATGCGGATTGGCCTAGAATCTTTTATTTAGTCTAATAAAAAATATCCATCTGTTTTTCCGTACACATATAAAAATTGTAATCAAATAGAAATACTTATACATATTAATATTTAAAAAATGATGCATAAGGATGTATCCAAATTATATTTGGTAAAATTGTTGTAGAAAGAACCTAAATAGCTTTAAGTATTTTTTCATTTGCTGTTTTTTTTTGCATTGTATATCATAATATCGGCCCTATACTCCTTGTGGGAGATTAAAGGAACAATAAAATATGTATCGTAAAATATTTCGCTTTAGTTTAATGGCGTTTTTCTAGTATTTTATAATTTAAAAAAGACTCAACAGCTTAATACAACACTACCAATATTCGTATTTCTTAGGACGAATTTTATACTGTCAAATGTACTCCCCCCAGGGAATAATTATGTCCCATCATGATGCTTATGCTCTTAGGGAAAATAGGCTCATCTCAGCCTTAATTGGCTGGTTCCAAATTGGTAATTCACTAGAATCTTTCTGGGCCCACGTGGTGGTTGTGTTTGTTATCTGAATTTTGAATATGCAGGAAAAGTGACAATTTGTGCTGATATTTGTCTTTGGACTTATTTCGGACGGTTGAACCATATACCTCTATGAGTATTACTAAATCACACGCTGTGCAATAGAAGATCGGAGTTCTGGCTGATGCTTGTGCTGGCGGTACTGACATAAATCTATATCACGTTTGTCAAATGTACTTTGAGAAATTTAAAGCAAGTAGTAGCAACAGACTCTATATCTGGAAGCAGTTATATTAAGTACTTTTGCTTTACATATTAAAATAGAGACTAAAAATGTCAGAGTACAATTAGAGAAATGAACGGTCTTATTCTTAAACAATTTTAAAATTTTAAAAAGGTTTATGAAACCCTTTAAAAATATATAAATTGTTTATGAATAAAGGGGGTATTGTTTCAGCTTAAACTTATTATATGATATGAAAAATTTTTTCTGGGTTTTAAAATGGTGTAAAATATGAAAGTAGAATTTTATATACGTTCTTTGTGTTAAGTGTTGTCGGAGGTAAAATTTAATTTAATATAAACATAATTTTTAACGTAGTGATATTTGTTTATAAAATAAAAAAAACCAAATTGTATTGAAATAGTTCTTAAAAACTTTTTTAAAAATTATGTTCTGTTAATTTTTAGACAATGCACAATACTGTATATCATAATCACTACTGCACCCTAACTACTATGACAACATTTCTAACGTTTATTTTATTTTATTTCAATATTTTCTAATTCGCATTTGTTTTTGTTTCCTTCTCTTTAACGTCACAAAATAAAAACATATATTAAATTATTGAACATAAAGTTTTTCCTCTATTAACTAAGTGTGGTTTGTCCATTAAATTGTAATGCTTTGAACTTATTAAAAAATTTATAGCCGCAAATGTGTATTCATAAATAATTGAGATAAGTTGTTGTATATTTAATGTAATTTTTTTATGAATTATACATGATATAAAAAGTGGCTGTAATTAATTTGTGGCCTCCGTCATCAGAATTAGTGATAAACAGTTAACACTTATGCTACGTCAAATGATAAAAATGTATGAAAAAGAGGTACAACAACAAATGCAGCTTTATTTAGAACAGTAAACCAGTTCTGACGGGTGTTAGAAAATCAAAAAGTCTAAGAAAGGTCAATCACTGCTTAATTGAATCGAACTGGCTTATTTTGAACTAAGCAGAATTTTAAATATTATTAGCAATGTTTAGTCGAAAAAAACTTTTTGAAGGGGAAAGGTCTTGTAACGAATTATAAATTATATACAAAAGGATTCAGACTATAAAAATTATACAAATTGCTACATCCTGGTAATAAAAATTATCGCTTTAGAAAATTTTAAGCTGCAATGACAAATAATGCCAATGGTTTTATTAGAATAATTTTTCTCAATATAGAAAAGGATACACAATGAAACAAAAATGTAAAAACAAATTGTGGCGGTTTTTAGTTCTTAGATTATCTAAAGTATTTTTTTTTTGGGGAGAATTAAAAAAATCTTGAAATAAAGATATTCCTAAACATACAAAGAAAATACGATGAATACATAAAAACTTTGTTAAAACTGTGTGCGCATACGTTATATTACTTCATACTTATTAATTAAATATTAATCATACGCACAAGTAATCACTTAAAGATACGCCTTATGTTTTAAGATTTAGCAAAATCAAGCAAATTCTTAAATAAACAAGTAATATGATGTTTGTTTTGTGTAAAAATAAACATTTTCCGAAAAGAGAAAAAATATTTAAACAATATTTTTATTGCATATAAAACGTATATTGAAGAACATTATTTAAATTCATTTTATTTGGTCATAAGACAGTAAAAGATGGACTGCTTTATTAAAAATTTAGCTTTACCATAAAACTACAAACATCTTTATATTTCTTTTGAAAACTTTCTACCAAGTCATTTCTAAAAATGATGGACAGCTACAAAAAAAATTCAAATAAAACTTGCAAAAAGTTTTTTCCAAAAAAAAAAAAAGAGAAAAAAACTCTGAACCCTTAAACACACGACAAAGCAACAGCAAGACAAGAATAAAAACCAAAATAAAAAAAAAATTTATGAAATATTTTATCTCTAATATTCTTTTAGCACACAAATATTCATCAGACGAAATTGTCAAGGAAATTCTTTTGCCACAAGTTACTTTTGTTTTTTTTATTTTAAGGGATTTTATTTTGGGGTTTTCCTAAGTCAAGACAAATGTTAATGTCGCCAGCAAACTAAGATGAATACACTTTAATAGAACCAGCAGTTAAAACAATAACAATAACTCGCAAAAATACACATAAAGTTGGGTAGAAGCCACCTTTTTATTTCCATCTAACGAGTAACATTCTATTCTTATGTGGCTTTAAGTTTATACACGTGTGAATAAAGTATTACCTGCTGTGTTTGATAGTAATGCTAAAAATTGATTCACTGCCTAAAAGGCGACACTTAAGTGGGGTTTTGTAATTATAGCATAAACTGTTCGTTTGATGTCATGTTATTGTTATAAGAGTTACTGTCATTTTTATTTTAAACAATTTTAGTCCTTAAGGGGCTCGTATTGGCATTGACGTAGTGCCATAACGTTTTTAATATACTCGTCTGAATTAAATCGACTTGTAGTAAAACAAGTAAAATAAACTGATGTGTGTTAAATGACATTATTACCTACTTTGACATTTCTATAAAAATTTAAGTTTTTTAATGATGTAGAAAAAAATTAATTAAAATATTTTTAACAGTAGCATGCAATACCAAAACAAAATATATTTGGAGTATGATAACAAGAGATTGGGAAACTATCTAAAAGATAAAATAATAATTAAAACGAGAACTTGTAAATTAGTTACCAATTTTTAAATATATTTTATATTCACCAATATATGCTTCATACAGAGTGGCACAAAATTATTGTCATAGTGATAACTGCGACCGTTTTTAAGATTGAAAAAATGTGTATCCCTTAAATGAA
Source organism: Paykullia maculata (assembly GCA_003055125.1). Lineage (NCBI taxonomy): Eukaryota > Metazoa > Arthropoda > Insecta > Diptera > Rhinophoridae > Paykullia > Paykullia maculata. Next base: position 8,911 of record NDXZ01031128.1, read on the forward strand.
ACGACACAGAACTTTGTTAAACAAGTTTGTTCCTGCTGTTGCTATCGCATTCAACGTAGTAACAATCGATTAAATGAAAACAAAATTTAGAGAAAATAGTTACTCAAAGATTAGCTCTGAAAAATTAATATAAAATGAAAATATCATATTTCGAAAATAAAACACAAGATAAAAGGCAAAATATTTCATAAAATTTGCCAAATTATTTTAGATGTTTGTCTTTTTATAAAAAACTTCTGCAACTAAAGGCAATAAAGCTAAATGAAATTGATACTTTTATACCTTGAATTAATTTTTATTTTTCATATTTAAATAAGCACATGGATTAAATAAGATTTATTGTGCCCTTTTGCAAGTTAATACCTTTAAAATCAAATATTTCTGTCCCAAACGAATAAGCGTAGATTGCGTCACACAATTAATTCCTGTATCTACTCTTAAACCTTGAAATATGAATTAATGTAACAAATCATGTTTTTTTGTTCTAAATCATAACGGTTGATGGCATATTTGGTACAACAAAATTATCTGTTGTTATAATCATGACAAATGCCTGCCATAGTGTGTCTGGCTTTCAAGATATGTTTCCTTAAATTTGCATATTAGAAACGTTCATCAAATTCAACATAACAAAATTTTATCTCTTTTTTATTTACTTATACAATTTGTATTAAATTTGCTTGCCTTAACGTTATTTGTTGTTTGCTTTAAATTATATTCTCATTTGCTTTATTTGCGGAAGCATGACCATTTTTTATATTATTTTATTTTTTGTGAACAAACATTTGCAAATAGTCAAAATGCTGAGTGTGTTTGCAAAAAAACAAATCTGGTAAAGAAATAAAATTAAATATAAGACCAAATTTATATCTAATTTATAAAATATATGATAATTCATCAGTGTTGAAATAAAGATTTTTTAAGATTTTTGCAGACACGTACAAGTTATTTATGCAAATAGAATTGCTTATATGCTTTAAATATTTTTTAAGGGCAGCTAAAGAGAAAATAAAGTGATTGGATTTAAGCTTTAGTCTAATAGCGTTTTCACACTGGGGGGTTTAACCGAACAATGTGGTTTTGACGTTAAGTTGATTTTATGAAATACAACCTTGTTTTTGGTGTACTAAAATTAATTTGGTTTACAAAAAAATTTACTTAAGACGTTAAATATAAACCATTTTGACCAAAAAAGTAATTAGTTATTTCTGATTTGTCATAATGAAACCTTAAACTGAAATTTTTAATTGGCACATAAACAAGAATATCATACAAGTTTTAATAATCTAATTATTAATTTATTGTAAACCACAAACATAATGAAGACATATCGTCCATTTACTGCAAAAGTGTCATAAGAAAAAAACAAACAAAAAAACAATGAATATTTCAAGTCACTAAACAAAAATCGTTCATTTACTGCAAAAGTGTCATAAGAAAAAAACAAACAAAATAACAATGAATAGTTCAAGTCACTAAACAGTTTTAACGCTTATTTAAATTGCACTTACTTAATAGAAATCAGTGCACAAATGAAGAAATAAAAATAGGTTAAATTAATTAATTTAACGTTCAAGCAGAATATATACTAAATTTTCCAAAAAAAAATTCTTTTTTGTTATATAAAAAAAAAATCTGCTACTATAAGCATCAAGTAATAAGTATTAAAAATTATATTTAATAGCTGAAATAAATATTAGAATATTATTTAAAATTTGTTATCAAAAAAGAAAAATTCTTTACCAGAGAAAATTAAACTTAAAGTTAATTGAATAATTCCTTAAAATATTCGTTTTGTACAAAGATTTTACAGAGTTCAATACTAATAGAATTTGATCGAAATCTTAGAAATTTTTCCAAAAATTGATAATTTAAAATTTTATTTATTTTTTTCACGAATTAGTTATTTAAGCTTGAGGTTTATTTTATATGAAAACAGACCTCAAGCTTTAATAATTAATTCGTGAAAATAATATAAAAAAAGGTCAAAAAACTATTTTATTTTATATATTTTTTAGACAAGTTTTCTATACATGAGAAAATTTATTATTCCTTTATAAAAACTTTGAAATCCAAATTATTTAATAAAATAAAAAAATGTTCCTTTCATCAATCTTGTTTGGAATACGCCATCGATTACTTTAGATTAACTTTATCAGCTGTTTGCGAAAGCAAAATTAAACCCTCTGGCATTTTCAGCATAATTTCTATTTAATAAAATTTTTCAGTTGCCGGTTGTAAAGACAACAGCCCGAAACGATGGAAATCAATTGAACTTAAAACCAAAAACATTAGCTGCAATCAAAGCAGGCGGTAACGAATTTATGATAAATGACAAACATATTTCCAACATAATTCAAATATGTTTAAGACGGAAAAATCTAATGTTATTTGGTTTAATACGTGTAAGCTTTCAATTGTAAATAAGTCCTTGAAGTAATTTAAGTGGAATGAAATAACGTTAAATAAAAACTTTAAACCATTTAACCTAAAAAAAATCATTTATACTCAAATACAATGTTTATGTTGATTTTCTCAGAAACTGATAAAAAAATAGGAAAAAACAGCAAATTCAATCTATTGAAACTTTCTATGGAAATTTTAAAACATGACCACTGCAGCTAGAGTTTTTATAGCCAAAAATTTATCTTTGGGTGTAACCGTAACTTTATCTTGCTTTGTGTAACACTTTTTCGCATTCTTTCTTATTTTTTCTCTATTTTTCCCTTTATAATATGTTCATTTGTTTGTTGAAAAACTCTTTGTTTTACTGTAAGATTGTTGTTTTATTTTATTTTAGTTTTTGTTCATTTTTAAGTGTTTTCTAGATATTGTGCTCATTTGACCATCAAATGAGTTGTTAAAGTATAAGTGTTAAAGTCAATGCTGGTTGTTTGAAACTTTTTTTAACAGCCAAAGCAGAATAGCACCATGTTGCACTTGAGTCAAATGTTTAAATGTTCTAAAGTTTATTGTTTTAATTTTCAAAAGTGAACATTTGGTTTTGACATTTATCGGAGTTTTTGCCAAAAAAGTATATTTAATTCAATTGAATTCAGGATTTTGGTACTTAAGTACACATTACAAAGGATAGAAATCTTTAGCAATGGTAATCGGTGTGTTCAATTTTAAAAATATGTAGTTATTTGTGGTTCACAGCAAATAATAAAACTGATTAATGATTTAATTAAGTATTAAGCTATAAATTAAAATATGGAGACTTGAACCGCTTATTGAATATTTCAAATAGCTAAACACTCGCTGCACATAAATTTTCTTAAAAATTACACTGTGAAATAAAAACCCAAGAACTTGGCAGTATCGGTTTGATAGTAAAGGGTAGTGAAGCCAGATTGGTGACCATTTTTTTATGGGCCTCAAAAAATTCTGAAAATCAGTAGGTCCCTCAAAAAAGTTCAGTTTTTGTCTGATATCTATTTTAGAGATGGTGATATGGCATCAACGAAATCTTGTTTTTTAAAAAACGATTTCCGTAGCCCGTTTTGTGGCAATTAAATAGTTTTGTGTTTTTTAAGTAATTTTCTAGGTTTCGTTCTAAGATAATATTATTTTAACATTTCGCTTAACAGAGCTATAATATTTTTTCTGGCTTTAAAAGAAATATTGGTAAGTTACTTAAGCGAAGCTTATAAAGTACCACCTTAAGTCAGCTTAAAAGTAATGACTTAATATAATTTTTAAAGTCCAATTAATACCATTAATCATTTTTTTCATTAGAATTTTAAATGTTTTTTTTTTCGAACTTTTATTTGTTTTAAGTCAATTATTTTTAAATTTATTCATTACTCTTTCATTAGTTCATTTAATAAATTTCTAAGAAATTTTATTTTTTTGTTTGTGGTAATGAATGAATAATAATTTTAAAATTAAGTTTTTGCCGACACTGGCCAAATGGAATGCATTGCATTTTTTAGAAATTTAGAAAAAATGAACTTGATCCAGAATAAAACTAAAAATAATTTTTTTCTTAATATATTATTAATTTATTAAAGATTTGTAGAAAAAAGATAGAAGAGAATATTTTATATTAAATAACTTTTATAACCTTTCTTCCACAAATTATTGTTATCTTAAAAATCATTGGCAGCCCACGTTTTCATATTCCACTTTAGGAGTTACAAGTGAAACCAATATATAAGAAAAGCAAATATATGTATATGGTTGTACACACATGTTTATTTAATTTAACATACATGTATGCGTGAAGGTAAATTTGTTTTTATTTTTTTTATCTTTTATGAATTTTATTTAACCTACATACTTTAAAAAGCAATAACATAAATATATTACATACACAAAAGCACTCGTATAAGCAGGTATTTAAGCGAATCAACAACTTCACTCACATAAAGGAAATGCATGCGGAGATATTATTTACATAAAAAAAAAATCTCCAAGTGCCATTGTCTTTTGGCAAAACAAACATTTTCCTAAAAAACAATATGTTTTTTATCTGTAAACTTTCAGCTCCCCTTCACAATAAGGACACATTGAGCAGTGCTTCCTAACATTTTTGATAAATTCCATATTTTAAAAAATAACTAATAAATTCTTTTCTTATACAAATTGTTGAGAAATTATCATATTCTTCGTAACGTTAATGTATTCTTGCTTTAGACCTTTTAGGCTTTCCTTTCCTTTGCTATAAAGGACAAAAAGAAAATACTTCGTTTCATAAACTGATGTCTGTTCCATTCTTAAGTATTCCTTTTATGTTTGTACGTATGTAAATATGAATTTCTTATATGTTCTTATGTTTGTATGTATATTTGTCGCATTCACATAAAAAACAAATCTACTTAGAAAATGTAAATAAGATAATCTGAAATAAAAAGCTCAACAAGAATTCAAAGCAAACTTTAACGATTTATATACATTTGTACATACATACGTTTAAAAAAAGTTGTTGTTGTTTTATTTTTATTTTGTTTTAATATTTACATATGTAAACTTAATATTAGCTTTAAAAAATTTCAAATTCAATGTATGCGTGCTAACGCAAACATGTATGTAAAAGGTTAGAGACTCTTTTCTTGATATTTTCACGAAAAGGTACCTTTTGCCTGTGCAATGTCTTTACAGTGAATAAAATTTTATTATTATTAAAAGTTGTTATTTTTTTTAATTCAATATAAATATTATTAGGTGTTTCTTTAATAAATACTTTATTCATATTAAATCAACAAAAAAAAAAAAAAACAATTAAGGGCACTTTATTTAGCTGTGTCATATCTTATCTACCGTTCACAACCTCTTAGACACATGTTTTATATACAAAATATTTTTTAAACATTTTCGGGGGATAGAGTAGGTTTTTGTGTAAATATTAAACAGTCGTAATTTGTTTCTTATATTCCAGTTGTATATAAACCGATGTCTCTTATTATCAATGTTACTTCCTTCAGAAGGACAAATGGACCTGACTTAGTTAAAAAAAAAATCATGCAAATTGAAAAGTAAAGAAAAACCAAATAAAAAATTATTTTATTCTTTAATGATATGTCTCATGATAGAAACTGACCAAAGCAACATTATTTTTTTTCTGCTGGCTAAAATGCCACAGATATACCTGTTGCCATATCAATTGAATTTAGGAAAATTATATACTTTACTTTAAAGATGGATGGAAATTAAACGATATTTAATACGAGGCTGCTAGACATTTGGCTATTATTTGGTTTAAGACAATTATTTTTAACTTTATTCTGACTTGAGTTGAATTTTTAAATTTCTAAAGCCTATAGTACACGAAATGTAAAAAGCAACATGCGCATGTAACTCTGACGTAATTTTGTCGTCATCATGAAGCGACATTTGCTACATGGCGTGTACTTTCACTTTCTAGCACTTTCAAAAACACTCAGTTACATTTCATGTACATTCAAAATTTTACCACATGTAGCCACTAACACTCATTTTACAAATGTTACCGATATGCTTAACATTTTCGTGACGTCAGAGACACATGGGCATGTTGCTTTTTACATTTCGTGTACTGTAGGCTTAAGAAATTTAATTTTTTTGTTTTTGTGATAATGAATGATTAATAACTGAAAAGTAAGTTTTTTCCAATACTAGCCGAGTGGAATGCATTTTCTAAACCAGCTACGGTTGCATCATCAGCACTCTTTGATGTGTTGTTTGTTTAGTGTTAAATGTAAATATCATCTATTTAACTCACAGTTTATTAGAAAATAGGGTATGGTGATTGCTTGTCACCTATATTTCCTACGACTACAACAACAATTTTTTTCTGCTATTATTTTTATATTATTATTCTTCATTATCACTTGTTTTATCCTGCTCTAGCTATCAGTTAGATCGCATGAAAGCAGTTGATTGTTTTTAACAATATTTTTTGTTTCAATCATTATTCTTTGTCTGGTTGGTATTCAGCAGAATGCTGATCAGTCATAATATGATTGTTCTGCACCGTACCGTGTGTTTTTCATTTGTGTTTTTTCACCCGGCTAGTGTCGGCAAAAATTGACTTTTTAACTTTTTCATCTTTCAATTCATTATCACAAAAACAAAAAAAATTAAATTTCTTAAAAATTTAAAAATTCAACTCAAACCAGAATAAAATTAAAAATATAATAATTATTCTTTCTTTGTTTTTAATATATGCTGGTGTTAAATGTATTACTGAAAAATGTCTGAACCCTGTTGTAAAGTAAAAAAGATTTGCAAATTATAGGTTTGTATGGGTAAAACCTTTTTCTTCAATTAAAAACTAATTTATAATAAGAGCATGTTGTTTAATTGCCCCCAAGCAGTGTTGTCTAAACTTAACTGATCAGTACAGATTAATAGAGTTAAGAAAGCCTTCTCCGATACTTATTCACTAACAGCAGGTAAGAAACTAACAACTTGCATTTAACGTAAATTTTACGCTACACATTAAAATCATCAATTAAGCATTTAATAGCTAAAAAAAACTTCACAAATAAGACGGTTTTATAAACTCTTCTGTAAATTGGAATACGTATCTCAAGAAGAAATTTTCGGCAATGACCTTTTTCAAATAAATATAAATAAAATATTATTTATTAAGAATGATCCATTAGCAAAAGATTTGTAATTCATTAATGAATTTTATTTTTGGCTTAAACTTATATTTTTAAAAGTGTGATATGTTGAGAATGTTACTATTTTATTTAAAAATTCAGTTTACCATATGATATTAGCCGAATGGAATGTATTTTCGAAACCAGCTACGATTTCATCGTCAGAACTCTTTTTATCATTTGTAATATATTTATTTTTTATCCTAACATAGATGAAAATAGTTTTCGAGTTTTTAAAATTATGTGTCTTCAATCCCCTTCAAACAAACCACCCAGGAAGCCCCTAACCACCCCCCGGCACTCTTGGAAAAGAAAATGAAAAAAGGATAACATCATAGAAAGGTCAGGCAGCGCCGCTACCACTTGAGAAAAAAGGCACTAATACACTAAATACAAAGGGGGCATTGTTTCTAGACAAAGGCAGATGCCAGCTTCATTATCCTATAACCTGCTTAAGCAGACCAATCACCTGCTTAGCTGGGGAACAACAACAACCGATTAACGGAACTTTTACAAGGCAAAAAATTATGCTTTATGGAAGCCATCTCTTCCAAGTGGGGTAATGGAAGAAAAAAAACCATTTCAAAATGCCATACCATTGCTAAATTAGGTAAATACATAGAGATCTGGTCAAAAATTGTTAAACCCAACAAGAGGTTTAAGATTTCTGAGCCCAATCCACAGACTTTAGTTGTATTTTAATTGATTATGTTTTGTGGAACTCTGCCTGGTGAAAAATAATACATTTTTCGTTGCTGTGGCTTCGACTGTCAAACGATACACTTAAGACATATTTAGAGGCTATACAGCTTTTAAATATTTGATTGATGATTTTTTAGAAACATGTAGCATAAGACATAGCGACTTTGACTAATATTATAAGCGCTCCCTTAAGAGTTGTTTTGATTTTTATAACAGGCAGTCAGCTACTAAAAAAAAACGTAAGAATCACACATATGTTTAAAACTAATTTAAAAATTATGGTTATTGTAGTAGAAAATAAAACCTAAAGAATTGTCAAAGCAATTTTTTTATATCAATTATTTTTACTTTTTATAACAAATAATCTATTTTGTAACTTCTTTTATTTATTTGCTATTTTTTTATTAAATGCTTAATATTCACGATTTCTATATGACAACTTGTAGATGAGCGACATAACAAAAACGATTTATTATTAACGATTGTGTCTTTTTTAAAATCAATTTATTGATTGAGTGATTGATTGTTGCAATGGCATTCTATAAAAGGGAGTTATATAATCCTTGTATTGCTATTAGTAATTTATAGGTCTTAGTGGTAAAATGTAATTGTTTAAACAAAATAAAAATAAAAAAACCTGTGAACTGTAAATATATATATTACATACATATGCAAATAACCAAGTTATAACCAAATCATGTCTACTATAAAAGTCTTAAGTTGTTTCCATTTTATTTCGTTTTTTGTTTCACCTGTAAACTTATGAAAAGTGATGTTACGTTTTTTGCATTTTAAACGAAAGTATGTACTTCTGATTGCATAAAACAAATTGCATTACAAATATTTGCATGGCAGCCAATTTGTCATTGTGTGCAAAAAGGTTTACAAACATACTGCTTTATTATTTTATTTTTTTGAATGTTTATTTGAAAAAATTTAAGTCAATTAATAATATTTATTGGATAAATACTTTCATAAATTTAAGTAAAAAATAATTGCGTAAAAAACTTGTTAATATTTAATGTTTTTTTTTTCTTTTTTATATTTAATCAAGCTGTTTATAACGCAGTCAGACGTGTCAATAATAATTACAGTAACAGCTACCCTAAACGAACAACGATGAAAATATTATATTATTAGTAGATGATCAAATATTAATGCAATAATTTTATATAAATTTAATGTCTGAAAAGCTTAAACAAGCATGGTATACTTTTATATGTTTCAAAATTTCATTCTTAATCGTTTTGTCTTACAAATATGCAGTAAAGAAATTCGACATGCAAATATTAAAACTTACAAGCATTATTAAACCTATTTATATTTTACTCTAACTGCCTACCAGTTGCAATTTATAATAAATGTTTATTGTTTTATGACCTCTTCTTAGCTCATGCATTTCATATTTAATGATAGTTACGAGATAACCGTTGATGTTTCTTTCACTGTCCTAAAATCCAGTCTCTTAGAGCATCATTTGCTTCATGGTTGTGGCGAACGAAATAACTGAATTTTACATCGATATCAACTAAGTTGCAATTTTTAATACAAATTTATTGTTTTATGACCACTTTTATTTCATATATTTCAAATTTTATGACAGCTACGGGCAGGCCACATAAAAATTTTTAGACAAAAGGGTAATGTTTTATTACTTTTTATAGCAACTAAAAGTTAACTTAAACGATATCAAGGAAAAACATTCCCGGTCCCTAACAATATTGTGCTAAAATAATAAAATTACTTCGATTTTCATATAAAACATATGCGGGTCCAGCCAGAGCCATGTGTTACGAATGTGATGTGTACAGCAAAATTTCCTTATAGCTATGATTTCATTCGCATTTTCATATTTTTTTTTATACATTAATGGCTAACAATATTTTAGGAGGGTATCTAAAGTTTCAAGTCTGTAGCTAAATTATAAACACATTAAAATTTAGTTTAAACTCTGAAAAGCTCTGGCCAGACCCATGTATGTATATCTATAAAAAAAATGTCATGATCATTTCTGAGTTTTTAAAATTGATCGCACTTTTTGATATAAAATTTATATTTTCAATATAAATTTTTTATTATAAATAGCCTGGACGCCTACGTATCCCATTTTAAGGTTGTTTTTTATACTGGGCATACGCATTTAAATCTATCGCTTTACACTTAAATGAAGTAGAAGTCTTTTTACCAAACGGTCCGTTTTTAAAATTATGTTATATTAACGTACTGTCATTCCGTTTAAGGGTAAACAATGGTAATAGCAAAAGGCACAGAAATCCACAAGGATGTAGACTAAATGCAATATAAATTAAAAGCGAAAGCATATATGGGAGCTCTTTGCTAGAGCTTTTACTGTAATTAAATAATAGTTTTTATACTTAAAAACTATAAGAGTATATTTTTTATATGCTTATACATTTTTTATGTGATAAATATTTTTTTCAATATTGCTATTATCATTATTATCGCAATCGCGAATATCATTTTGATTACATATGCCAGACTTCAAATAGCAATTTCAGTTAATAATTCAACATAAATTTTTTATTTGAATGACATGCCACTTTATGACACTGCACACATACATACATCATTACCTTAACATTTTATGTATGCAGGTACTTATATGTACTCTTATATGTTCATATGTATATGTTCTGGCATGACAAACAGATAATTGTGGTTGTGGTTTATTTTTATTTATTTTGTGGTTAATCATCATCATCGTCATTATAACACATGCCCCTTATCCCATACTCTAGCTATGTAGCGTTTAAAACGGGACGCAAATGTTAAATTAAACCAATATTTAAAATTGTTACTTAAACGCTTTTACTCAAGCTTAATAAACAAAAGGTCTGCGTAAACTTTAAATGAAAAAATATTGCATGTGACAGTTCATGTACAGTTTACTTTTAAAAATTATTGTATGCATAATACGTACAAGGACCACCATCAATCATTTGTTGCAAAAGGGATTCTTTGTAAAATCTCGTCGTAGTAATAAAAAGCCAAAAGTTGGTTGCATATAAAAAATAAATCTTTTATGCGGAATTGTACGTGATTGGGTTAAAATGGAAATTAACAGATTCAACAAAATGTTAACATATATGTATGTTGCAACTAAAGCAAATTGTTTTTTAAAACTCCAAAACCATTATAGAAGGTTTTTTAAGATGGAAAATAATGTGTCATTCCCTACTAAAAAAAAAGTTTTTTTCAACTGCACGTATTTTTTTGGTCTGCTCCAAAATAAGAAATAAAAAATACCTGAAGGATTTTTGTGTCATCGTTAAGACTATTTTGGGGTGTTTTCAAAAGATATGTTATTTAAGTTAAACAAATTACAAATATTTATTTTTGTTCTTGTCCTTGACATATGAATGATGTTCTTGGGTTAATTTTTTACTCCTTCATAAATATTTGCTTGTTCCGGATGAGAGCAACACACTTTCTGCAATTCATTTTTTATTATTACACAATACCTTTTGAAAAACAGGTTTGTACATATAAGTGGACCTTTGTGATGTAGTCAATGTTGCTATTGAAAATTTATAAGGAAAACCTGTTAGTGAAAATAAAAAATGTAATACAT
>NDXZ01031132.1:0-12718 GCA_003055125.1 Paykullia maculata
TACCCTTAACACATGTGTGTGTGTGAAGGGTATAATATGAAAATATGACAATTATAATATTAAAGATGGTATAAAATTTGTATTTATCAATTAATTTTTTAACTACTTCAACTTTTTCTAAATTATTTAATTAAAGGGATTTAAAGGCCAATAAACTATAAGCAGCACTTTAGGTAATGAAAGACCACAATATTAATCTTAAAACTAACATTTAATGACTAAAATTGTTAAGTTGGGGCTGAAAGCAATAGTAAATAACCCAAACTAAATGGTAAAGAGGCAGATAGTCGAGGTTAACTCGAAAAACTATTTACTGGGTCTAATTGTTTAACGTTGTTACTCGCTGCTTTTATTAAAAAAAAGTTGTGAAGAAACCAATAATTGATCTCTAAGTAGTCTTAGATCTATTCTATAGGGGAAATCTAAAGCATTTTATCCGGCGGATATGGAGTTTCAGTAAATCTTAAGAAACGAAAAATGTAAGTTAAGAGGTAAAACTGTTTACTGATGCACATATGTATATGAAAATCCTTCACTGGAATTAAGATGCGCAAAAGTGTTACTTATTTGGTATAAAACTCTTTATAAAGAAGACAAACGGAGCACTGAGATCAGAGCAATTAAAAGATCTGTGTATAAGGAAGGCTAACGGAATTTTGCAAGCAGAGATCATTGCGATTCAAAAGATTCGTAAATAAAAATATTCTTGGATATTTATAGTTTTATTTGAACCATTGTTACGACCTTAAAGTCAACGTAATTAAAAACGAAAGCAGAATTATAAAACAAATGTTTACATAACACATACATAAATACCTCTATCTAATTTTTAACATTTGAAAAATTGGATAAACTCTTCCCCAAACCTTTATAAAATATTTACACAAGTTAAAAAAAATACACTTAAAAATATTGTTACTGTAACTCAATATGTTCTATTCTTTGGTAGGTTGAATGGTTGTTTGTTTGTTCTTTCGTCCGGCTGACAACTCAACACCGCTGTAATCTGTTAAAAAAAAAAACTTAGACATTTAACAGCTTATTGTTTAGTTTTACTGAACAATTAACTTCAGCTGGCCACAGCTACTGTATTATTTACTTTTAACTAACCATTAAAGCCAATTTTGTTTCTAGACTCTTTTTCTATTTTTTGGCTCTCCCTCTCCTACATTCCACATGTATATATGAAGTGAAGAATGTAAAACTGAAGAATGTTCAAGTGTCTATTGTATGTGTCGCATTCAACATAGTTGTGCAGGTTATTGGTAATTGTGAGTTTAGGCAAGAAGTTGATAGATAACCAGTTTGTGTTTAATTAAAGGGGTTCACTAATATTTCAAATCAGAAATATGTTCGAAATATGTTTTAAATAAAAAGATCCTAACTTTGATGTAAAAAATTTTGGCAAAATGCCTTTTTCTATAAAAATTCTACCTAAGCTGTCATGTTTATTCTTTGGCTTAATATTTTAATAAATTAACTTTAAAATTCGAATTTGTAATTATGCACTTCAAAACCTTTAAGATCATTAAGTTGATGGCAGCTCACGGTAAGCCCTTATGCAAACTTTGACACTTATTTGTTCATAAATTCTTATTAGAAAGCAATCAAAAACAAAACTCACTGGATTTGCACAATAAACAAAACTGTGTTGTAAGTTTAACATAAAATAAAGTTTATTACTTTTGTAACTAAATATTTACACAAGTTGTAGGTGAATAGTCCATAAACATAGTACGAGTACAAAAATATTTAAAAGAGCCTTTATTGATTTGTTACACATTGATCTCGACATAAAACGAAATGAAACATGTGACACAAATGCCCATAAAATTATTGAGATATTAACCAAAACTGTGTGGAGAGGTAAAGAAAACTTAAATAAGTTATTTAGAGCTCTTTGATATATGGCTGTCTTATCCTTGAAATCTTAATTGAAATGAAATGGTTAATAAATCTAGTTGGAGACTGACCATTTATAATTGACTGTGGGGGAGAGTCTGTATAATATTAAAGTTAAAAATTCTTCATTGAGATCTTACGGAAGCAGATAAATTAAGTTATTATGAGGGGAAAGGATACATTGCCAGCAACGTTATTGTAAGATTATGAAAGATCTTCCTAAATGCAAGTATTGCATGTTACACTATTTGGTGGTAGGTGGACAACTCGCAAAAAGAAGATTCATTTGGAGACCAAAAAGCCAAGTGTATCAGATATTAAAACTACCACAATCTTGAAGACATGCAGTGTATATACAACCAAACAGTACTTTTGGAAAAACGCAACAGGTCACTCTGGGCCGCACGCATGATAAAAAAAAAATAATGAAAAAACACTGACTAAAAGAATTTCTCTTGAAAAACTAGGTAGTGGTGAAAATACCATAACATAATTAAGGTCCTTTGTGAATCCTTTTAAACCTAAAGATACAAGGAAAATAGGCCAAGAATAATAAGCTTAATCACCTTTTCCCAACACGTTCCCACCTAACATTAAGCAACCTAGTTCCAGTTCAATAGTTCTATTAAACTTCTCGGGTAAAGTTGAGTTTGTTTGAGATCCCATCTTTTAGCAGCTGATCAGCGTCTTTACCGATATTCCACTAAACTTAACTTCCATTAACGAGCTTTTTCTTGCAAGTTCGTCGACAATTTCATAGCCAATAATAATACAATCACCCATCACACAGCCAGGTGATTTCAATGATTCAAAAGCTCATTTAAACCTCTCTTGCAATCGCTAACCAGCTTCGTTTTGGCAGTATATTTCTGTTGCTTGAAGCGCTGCTTAATTGTCAACTTAAAGAGTTTTCCCTTCACCTCTTGTAAGTTTTTTAGCAACTGGTTATGTAGTTTTCATTTAACTACTGTAGAAAAGTAACATCTGACTCAACCTAAGAGGGTAATTTAATGGTCACAATCCTTATTTATAAAGTGTATAGATTTCATCAGTAGGGGAAGAAATTAAATTTTAACAATTTCAACATCCAAAATGGGCTTAAACAACGTTAAAAGTACTACGATTTTTGATAAAAAAAAATGTAAATGAAATCCTTAAATCATTAACCCAATTTCAAAAACCTCCCCTAAATCACAATGTTAGTAATTTTATAATCGGTAACAACAAATTATTGTAAATCTTAAAACAACTAATTGCTTTAAATTTCTTCCCGTCCCATGTTTACTTGTACTTTAGTTTAACACGATCTGAACAGTAAAAGAAATGCGGAATAACAGAGAGAAAAAAAAACAGCGGACGTTGAAACGACTTAACTGCTGTGTTAACACATGTTTCTTAAATTGATTTTCTGGCTGCGTTGCTTGCGACTCTGAGACTCCATGAAAATGACTTATGGACATGACGACTGAACTTTTTGTGTGTGCATCTTCGTCGTGTTGAAGTTGAATTAGTTGCTGATGTTTTATTGACTCTTTTGTTTTTTGGAATTTCTTTAAAGCGTTTATTCTTCTTCTCTTTTTTTGATGTCCATCATTGTTTGCGCAGGCGTATAAATTCTTAACCAAAGTGTGAAACCGCAGAAAAACATCGGTAGCAAATATACAAAAAATATGCAAAAAAAAACACTTTTTCAAATTATTGGCGCAACAAATTTGTGTGTGAGCAAAGAGCGCACGACCGTAATGCAAAAAAAAATTATCTACTTTAGATGGATGATGGTATTTGCAACTGGTTTTTGTTTTCTTTTCTTTTTCTCTAAGAAACTCTACGATCCAGACCTCGTCTGCTACCACAATTTCATTCATTCTAACTGCAAGAACTACTGTTTCTTTTTAAAACTTTTGTTCTTAATATTTTCAAACTTAATCATTAAACGTAATCGATTTCTTAAGGTATTTTAAGTTGGGAAAAATCAATTTCATTGCACAACAAACAACTGAAATGGTTCAATTTTATGCTTATCAACATGTTTTTGATGTATGTAAATCAAACAGATCTTTGTTAGGCCTCAAATGTTTGCGCCAATAATAATAATAATAATGATTATGATTATTTAGGTTCATTGCTTGACTTTAATAACATCACATCCCTTTATTTGTAGTATAATAAGATCATGATCTCTTGTTGATTCGTGAAATTCCTTTCAATTTCATACATTTATTTACAAGGGAAAATGTAGATTAGCTTTCAAGTCACTTGCTTTAAGTTCAGAAGTCTTGATCCTCTATTGAATAAAATGGACAAAGAAATGTTCTTTGCCTTCTCACCTTTTTAATGATTTGAGCTGGTTGATGGATTTAACAATTTTAAAATACATGCACACATACACACATTATATAAACGTAGACAAAGTGCTGCCAGATTTCCATAGTTTCTTCTATTTGAAAGGCAAAGCATTTAAATATTTAAAAGTTTTACTTAATTCTTTTACACTCATGACGAAAGTGAAGAGCGTCGCATGAACAGGGGATTTTTTTTAAGAAAAGATAAAACTTAAATTTCCAATACTTTTAAAAAACTTTCGATTGTAGGTAATCGATTCGGTTGGATACTATTAAAATTTTAAAGTCACACGAATAAATGTTTTTAATGTACATACAAAGAATACTCATTTTGAAAGTATATGTAGTTTCATTATTTGGATGTCCTGCTTAATCGTGTTACTTGCTGTGGCTATTTTGGCATCAGTGAGTTAATAATAAACAACAGATTAGACAGACCCTAACATCTACCCGCCCTTTAGAAAAACACTTTTTTCACACAAAAGTTCAACGCATCTGGCTTCCTTTACCATTAAGCAAAATATAAAATTCATAAAGTTGATTGAATTTCGTTTTTTCTGTTCCTTCTCTATATGATCGCATTTCGTGCTCGTACAATTGTTGCAAGTACGTGAGCGTTCATTGAAAGCTGTTCTGTTAACTTTTCAATATGCCCAGTTTTTACTGCTGATTATATTTTTACCACTGTACCCCGATCACTTAGCATTTGCCTTTGCACAGAATAATTTTGAACTTTGTTTTTCTTTACTGTTTCGGAAGTTTATTATGCAAAATAGGTAACAAAAAACAAACTTTAAGTTAATTGAAAATAAGTTCGCGTTGTTAATTTAGGTTTAATTTTCGTATTGTGTTTTAGTTGTTTTATAACCGTTTTGATTATTTTGGCAATAGTTATGTATCTGTTACACACATCAACAAGCTAAGGCTGCGTCAAGTTCATATTAAGTAGCTTATCTTTTTTTTAATATACCTATGTACTTATGTTCATACATACATCCTAACAAACGAAATGATTTGCAAAAAATATTATAAAATTACCAACTTAAGCCTTAAGCTTAAAAAAGACTTGAGAATTTATTAAAAAGCCTATTGTAACACCTACGTGAAGGGTATATAGGATTTGGGTGAAGGGTATATAGGATTTGGCACAGCCGAATATAGCGTTCTTACTTGTTTTAATTAACAACAACAACATTTATTAAAATTAATTATATCTGATAATAACATGTTTCAAAAATTTTAAAAACAAATTTTATAAAAAGGATAGTTTTATTTAAGAATCAAAAAATTGAATGCCACTACCATGATATAACTACACAAGGTAGTCTTATTGTCCCAGCTGATTATCAGCTAAAAATGTTGAAAAATCGCAATTGTCATAATTTTTGTTTTAAATTACAAATTAAAAATATTGTAAAAAAGGGGATGTTTATAAAAAATTTTAATTTATAACAATTTAAAAGCGTTTACAACAACTATTTTCCTTAACATTTAGAATACATAAATAAATAATTGGTAAAAGAAGTTTTTAAAGGTTTAAAACGGCCTTTCTTTGCATAAATTATGGTATTTTACCATTATGAAAAAACATATACAAGCCGGGGATGGATGTGTTTAATTGATCATATTTTTTGTTTGTTTTAATTTTTATATAAAATGTTTTATTGTAAAACCATAAAGTTTTATGCATATAAGTATATATGTAGTATAAGAACATTTCTGGGTGTCAATAGATGATATGGTATACCAATTTTGATAGTATTTTGTCTTGTACTATTTTAAAATATATTTGATAAAGTAGCAATTAATAAAACCTTTTACTACTAATACCATGGCCACTACTAAATAAAACATTACAAGACACAACCTGTCAATGGCGAAGATACTTAAGTTATACGCGACGCCCTGTAAGTTTATTACAATTTTCGAACACTTTTCATTTTTAGACAACAACTTCAAAACGTAGTTTGATATATAACAAAAGATCTGCTGCATATTTTATGGATTTAAGTAAAAGTAGCAAAATCTAAGATTTCTTGGCATTAACAAAATGTATTGTTACTTAGTAAAACAATTTTTAATAAGTTTCATTTAAAGATGCTACACAACAGATAAACGAAATATTAAAAATTAAAATAATCGTTAAAAAAGACTAAGAAAAATTGTTTTTTCTTGTTTGATTGACAAAAGGTCAGAGAACTTAATAACTTAATAATGAATTAATGCTTTGAAAATAAGGGAATAAAAAGTTTTTTAATGTTGAAAGGAAATTCGTAGCTTATGCATACAATAATACAATTAATGCATATAACACAATTTTAATAACAGATATCGCTGTCTTTAAAAAATCGTTTTTAACTGTCAGCTGTTTGCAAAAACCGAATTTCATTTACTACAAGTATGTGCAATTAATTTTTTTTTTAAATTTTTGTGTTTAGTTTCGACATGAAATATTTTATTTTGCCGCAGTTATCTGACAATAGATTCGTCGCCTATACGAGCCATAGTTTTACAAAATTTTTGTTTGCAATTGTCAAATTCTCAATAAAAACGGCTACAGTATTTTTAAGGTATTATGTACTTTAAAAAGTATATACGACCAAATTATCCATCCCTGTAAACAGCTGTCATAAAAATCAGCAAACGTCCAAAACGTTTTTCATTTTGTGAATACTACAAGAAAATTTACTAACAAAAATAAGCATTTTTTAATTTTAAAGCAATAAAAACTTAAATTAACATGACTACAGCTGCTAGACCCACATTTGACCCTGCCAGAGGAGGCAGTGGAAAGGGAGAAAAAGATTTAAGCGCTTTAAGTAAACAATATTCCAGCAGAGATTTGCCAGGCCACACAAGATTAAAATACAGGTAACTTAAAAATTTCGCCAAAAATATAGAAAGCAAATAAATTTTTATTATTACAGAGAAACAGGACAAGGTACTACCGACGAATTAAGTGCTCGTGATTTCCGCAAAGAATTGGAACAACGCGAACGGGAAGCCAGGCCCAATAAGAATCTACCCTCAATTGTGCGCAAAGCAATAGAAGCCAACAACTCTTCCAGCGGTAGTGCAGGAGGCTCCAGTAGCAAACGGGCAAAACTTGATCAATCGGCAGCTCCGGCCAATTTAGACGCAGATGATCCTGTAGACAACGACAGTTCCGATAGTGAATCGGATTCTGATGATGAGGACGACACCGCCACACTCTTAGCAGAACTAAATAAAATCAAACAGGAACGTTTGCAAGAGACATCACGCAAAGAGCAAGAAAAGAAACAGGAAGAAGAACGCATACGTATGGAAAATATTTTGTCTGGTAATCCCTTGATTAATTATGCTGCTGGTTCTTCCGCCACAGCCGCCAATACAAAAACAGTTGACCTAAAGGTTAAACGTCGTTGGGACGATGACGTTGTTTTCAAAAATTGTGCCCGTACGGAACCAGAGAAAAAATCCCACTTTATCAATGATTCATTGCGTAGTGAATTTCATAAGAAATTTATGGAAAAATATATAAAATAGAATTTCAAACGGATAATGGTGATAATGATTTAAGTAGAGTAAAAGTTTTATAAAAATAAATTTTAAATATTGTAAACAAAACAAATCACTTATTTATATCCAAAATTATAGTTTTTTAAAGAACAAAAATATCAATTTAACAATTAAATCAATAAATTGAAAATTTCATAACATATATGTATATACATATATAGATATATAAATATATATACATAAGTGAAACTCTGTCTGTGTGTGTGTTAGCTATAGACTCCGAAACCGTAAGCCGATCGGACCCAAACTGTGGCAAGTTATTGTACACATTCCAGGGAGTGTTTATGGGTGGTAATTTTAAAAAAAAAGTGGGTGGTGCTACGCCCATCTACATATACATAAAAATGAAATACGGCCATACAAAATAAATATTAATTGTTCAGCTACTTGCACTTGACCGATTTTTCTGAAACTTTGCTCATATATTGAGCTGTCATGACTATAGAATTTCGTGATTAGAAAAGTGGGCAAAAAAAGTTATAATTTTTAAAAAATAATTATATAAAATCACTAAGACAAAACCAAGGCCTTGGACAAAACATAAAGTGCACTTCCTACTAATTTTTGCAACTGTGCAAATTATTTGTACTCTTTCGTTAGAATAATCGTTTTTATGTGACAACACTAACCGGCTTTTTATATTTCAGTACATTTTTTGTCATTCCGCTGTTTTATCATATTTTTCTGAATTTATTAAAAATATGTGGAAATATATATTATTAATATTTGCTATAGCAAATTATAGCAATGCTGTGTTGCAAACGGATGCAGAAACTTTGGTGTTATTGGACAACTTGGCTATACGTGAAACACATTCCATGTTCTTTAAATCTTTGCATGGTAAGTTGTCCATATTTTTGTATGACGTGGTCATTATTTTAAACGGGAGTAAATTAAAATTGGGCTAGATTGCCAGAAAAGTTGAATGCAAGAATAAATATAATGGCAACTAACAAGTATCATTTCATATACGGCATTCGCTATTTTTGTTAACGTTACAAAATTTATCAATAAAAATGAAAATTTATATTTTCAGAGCGCGGCTTCAAATTGACCTATAAACTAGCTGATGATGCCAGTCTTCTGTTGTCTCGTTATGGTGAATATTTGTACAAAAATTTGATAATTTTTGCCCCTAGTGTAGAAGAATTCGGAGGAGAATTGAGTGTAGAGCAGCTTGCCCAATTTGTGGACGATGGTGGTAATGTCCTAGTGGCAGGTAGTGAACAATCTGGCGATTCTTTAAGAGAATTTGCTTCCGAATGTGGGTTTGAAATCGATGAGGAGGGTGCCTCCGTTTTGGATCATTTACACTATGACATTTCCGATAAGGGAGATCATACTACTATACTAACAGCTGCTCGCAATTTAATTAATGCTCCCACTATTGTGGGCGACAGTCGGAAGAATGGTGGTAAACCTTTGTTGTACCGCGGTACCGGTTTGCTAGCTGACAAGGAAAACTCTTTAGTTATACAATTATTGACTGCTGAAAGTACTGCCTACAGCTACAACCCCGATCAACCCATTAAAGATTATCCCCATGCTGTAGGTAAAAATACCTTGCTAATTGCTGCACTACAAGCTCGCAATAATGCTCGTGTTGTATTCTCCGGTTCTTTGCATTTCTTCTCTGATGAAGCTTTTACCAACCCTATTACTTATGCTCAAACTGGGGAGCATTTTGAACAATCCGGCAATAGTGATGCTGTTTTGGCCATAAGTAAATGGGTCTTTGGTGAAACAGGCCGTATACGTGTTACTGATGTTAAGCATCACAAGGAGGGGGAAACCCAACCACCAGAGCAAGCCTATACAATTACTGAACCCGTCGTCTACTCAATTACCATTGAGGAATTGGTTCATGATAAATGGCAACCCTTTAATGTCAACGATGTTCAGTTGGAATTTGTACGCATTGATCCCTTTGTAAGGACAACACTTAAACATGTCGCTGGTGGCCGCTATGAAGCTAAATTTAAAATACCAGATGTGTATGGTGTTTATCAGTTTAAGGTCAACTATGATCGCATTGGTTATACACAGCTTTACAACACCACTCAGGTATCAGTGAGACCCTTGGAACACACAGAATATGAGCGATTCATACCCAGTGCTTTCCCCTACTACAGCAGTGCATTTTCAATGATGGTGGGCGTTTTCATTTTCTCTTTCGTATATTTACACTATAAAGAAGAAACTTCTAGCACTGGTGCTGTTAAAAAGGGTGATGGCAAGAAAACACAATAAACTGTGAATAATTACTAAGAGTGTATATTAAAAGTTTGAATTTGACCCCTCTAAAAGTTGCTTAATAACTAAAAATATATTTGTATTTAAAACATTTTAAATAAAAAAGTAAAAGGTCTACGTGTAAAACAAAGTGTTATTTTTTTATTTAAGGTATCAGCGGGCAGTTATAACTTTTGTCCAGAAATTCATACATATAGATAATCAGACGTTGACAGCACGCAACTTGTTATTTTTATAATTGTTTAGAAACATTCTATGTATGCAGGGAAATGTTTTAAAAAGTGCTGAAAATGAGCACAAAATAAATAGGTAGAAAACAAAAAATGGTATTTTATCTTGAGACTCTCCACCATTACGTTGTAATGGATGGCGCGCAGCTGCCAATTACTTTTCAACAATTTATTCGGCTCAACTAAGACAAATCTTTTTCATCTTTGATCGTCTTAAAGCAGATTGTTTGTTTAAACTTTTTGATAAAGAGAAATTAAACCGCCGTTTACGTTTTGCTATATATAGTTGCCAAATAGTTGGATTTACTAATATGTACACAACTGAAATTTAGTTTGGTGCTGTAACGTGTATATTTTATAAGGTGTGTACGGGACCTTATAACAATCATTTAGTTTATTGTTGCGAAGTGTATGCTTCATTTTAAAATATTCAGTTAAAAGAGAGGCAGTCGTTTTGCTTATACATACGTATGTACATGTGTATGTATGTACTCCCTAGCAATAACACCTAAGCAATTAAAATCTTTATACACTATTACATAAATTTCAACTTTTTAGAGGCAAATATTAGGAAGTTCAAGGTTCCCCAACAATAATGCTCAACTTTTCCAAAATTTTGTAGAGATATTTACCAAAAAATAATTTTGCGTACCACTAGATAGGTATAAACATTGTATAATCATGCAACTTACTTACCTCAACAGTTGAACACCGATTTTGTTCGCCAATTGAGTTATAACAGAGAGAAATTTATATGTATGTACATTCAAGTTTAAAATGCAAACGGGAATGCCAAAAACTGTTTGTAATTAAAACAAAATATCACTTGTACCACTACAGTTCTTACATTCTGATTTAATTTATTATATTTTAACATTTATTGCCAATTTTGTTTGGACCACATACATAAATGCATTTTTGTATGTCATAAACAGGACTTTTTATCTTGTTTAATAATTTTCTATATTTTTTTAGAGTTTATTAACATTTTCACAAAATTTTTAACTCTTTTTGGTTGTAAATGCTACAGACTGATTTCATATTGACTTTTGTGTTTTTTTAAAGAACATTTCCATATCCCGTTATAAAAGTCACGCCAACTACCACTTGTCAATAAAAGCGGTCAATGTATTGTAAACTCGACATACAGATGGTGTTATTGTACTTTACTTGCATACGTTAAATGTTAATAACAGTGTCGACAATAAAGTTTAAAGTAAAAAGAGTTTTTCTAGTCCCTCTTATACATCCTTACTTTTGCTATTGGTAAGTTGTGAAAACGGGCCTTAAAGTTTTTTGGTACTGAAATACAATTACATATAATGAATATTTCAATTAAATTATAAAAACAATTCAACAACCTGTGTTGTATCCATGATATAATCATATTTTTTGTTTGTTTTAATTTTTATATAAAATGTTTTATTGTAAAACCATAAAGTTTTATACATATAAGTATATATGTAGTATAAGAATATTTTCGGACGTCAATAGATGATATGGTTTACCAATTTTGATAGTCTTGTACTATTTTAAAATATATTTGATAAAGTAGCAATTAAAACATTCCGTCCCTGCTCTTTGACAATTTAAATTTTTCTACACAAACAAAATGCATGTAACTTTGTTGGTACTGTGTTTGTTGTAGCAATGAGTTCACCTTGTCTAGTTATACTATGGTTGTATCGATGTATTTTACAAAATGTTTAAATACAAGTAGGTATTTGTTTTTGTTTCCCAAAACGAAATATAAGCGGTTGTGCTTATGTAGAGATGGATATGGCATTAATAATTAACGTGGTTTACGTAGAGATTTGCTACGCGCAAACTGTCAATTGAAGTCTATAGTCACCGCTTTGACATGATTAACGTGAATAAATTATTTGTTTCTGTCACGTGTGCGTTCATGATCATACAAAATCTGTTTAATAAACATTTGATAACTTTATTAATCGTTTAAGAAAAAAAAAAAAATAATTAACACTTAAAAAGCAGTACCTTCTATATATCTGACTACTCTGTGACTATAATAGAGACGAAACCGTGAGTAACATTTCATTTACGATCGTACACAACCACAAGCAAACACATACTCAAACACGCTCATGCACGATCATTTTTTATTAATGTTTTTATACCCTTCACACACACACATGTGGTGAGGGTATATATAGGTTTGTCATTCCGTTTGTAATTTCTTCAATATTCATTTGCGACCCCATAAAGTATATATATTCTAAATCCTTATAGATAGGGAAGTCGATTGAGCCATGTCCGTCTGTCTGTCCGTCTGTTGAAATCAAGTTTTCTCAGCCCCCCGATGCAGTACGGACGCGTTATTGGTATTAAACAATCAGAAATTAGACATGCCTTTCGAAAAATAAAAATTTTTCGAGATATAAGAAAAAAAAATTTTTTTCGAATATCGGC
>NDXZ01031137.1:645-12387 GCA_003055125.1 Paykullia maculata
GTTTTAAAATATTGTATATAATAGAACCGCTTCATTTTTAGAGATAAACATTTTTAAAAAACCATTTTCGTTTTTGATCTTTTCGAAAAATGTCTGGATTTTTAACATAACTTGTAGTGTTTTATTGAAAGATAACCATTATTATTCATTATTCAGAAAAGTATACCCTTTTATGTTATTAAAAAAAGCTTTATTTAAAATTTTTAATTTAATTGTTTGTAAAGTCAAGAGATAAAGTTTCTTTTTACGTCTGCTTTTGTTGTTATTTTTTGTTTGCATTTTTTTTTCTATATATTGTGGTCGCTTTTTATTGTTACTCTAGCAATTGTTTTTTTTTTTAAATATTGTTGTTGTAGTATTTTATTACACCGTTAATTACGTTTTGTTTAAGTCAGATAAATACAACGACATTGTTGACAATTTGGATAATAGTGAGAACGTCCGGTCATCGATTGTTTGAGTCACTACTCTCATTGTACTCAAATTGTTGTGGCTTTTGTTGCTGTTTAAATTAAACTACATACATAAATATTTTCAAAATAATTTTAATTACGTTTAGTTTCAATGATTTCATACTTCTTTTATTAATGTTGCATTGAATTAGAATTTTAATTTAAAAATTTTTATTTGTTATTGTGATAATTTTTTTTAATTTCTTGATTTATTTTATTATTTCTTAAAAAAAAAGTATTTTTATAAACTGAAATTCAACATTTATTTAAGCGGCATTTTTTATTTCATGTTATTTGTTTTGCTTTTTCAATACTTTAGTTATAAAAAACTTGGTTAAAAAATCAAATCTTTGTATTTCGAAAGAAAAAATATGTAGAAATTATTTTTGTATTTAGTTTTCTTTTTTTTTTCGAAAATTTTCAAAATTAGTACATGACGACGTTATTGTTCACGGGCACGGCATGATACTAAAGCATTTTCACACACGTCAACTTCTAAGATATTTTTTCTTGAATATCTGAAAATCTTTCTTTTGTATCTTGTACTGATAATTTGTCGCCTCAACGGTGTGTGAGAGAGAAGTATTATTCTATGCCCGCTGTGTTGATACAATCGTTGCGAGCGTATGGTTTTGATCTGGTCGGTGGTAAATTAAATTATGTTTGGGGCCGAATAATAAAGACAAAATTGTTTAAAAGAAAATATGTAAGATTTCGTTAAACATTTTTTGTGGGAAAATTAGTCAGATTGAGACAGAGTTTTTTAGTGGAAAAAATGATTCTTCTTTAGGAAAATTAATCAGATTAAGTAACACTGTTTAAATCTGTTTTAGGAAAATTAATTAGATTCTTAAAAAATTTTTATTTTTTTTGTAAATCGGCCAGAAGCTCAGACGATTGAAAGAAAAGCGGCTGGATTCTGTAAAACTTTTCTGTAGAAAAATAAGTTAGATTTTGAAAAAATATTTTGTATTAAAATCTGTAAAATTCGGACAAAAATTATTCAGATTTTGAGAAAATTTTCGTAAAAATGTAGTAAAAAAAATTAGATTCATCCAAAATATTAAAAAAAGATTCTATCAAAATCCTTTGCAGAAAAATTAGGTAGATTTTAATAAATTTTTTTTTAGGAAAATTGGTTCGATTTATTGAAAATTTTTTGATGGAAACTCATTAAATTTTAGTCAGATTTAAAAAAAAAATGTTCTCAACGAAATTTGAAATAAGCTGAAGAATCTTGTAGATTTTAATAATATTTTCCTTATGAAAAATAAAATAAAAATTTCTGTGTGAAAATCAGTTAGATTCTGAAAAAATCTTAAAATCATAATTTTTTTTTAATGAAACTTTTTTTGGCCAAGTCTTTCACCGGGCCAAACTTTGTACTTTACTGCAGGGTAAACATATGTGAACAAAATGTGATCTCGCTATGTGTGACGTGATTTGCAGGTTTTCACCACACTTATTCAATTCTGCTAATAAGAATTATAAAAATGTGTGTGTTTTATTTTAGGCGACAAAAAGGTGAATTCATGTTTTGCTATTCTACTCATTTTTCTCTTTACTCGCACTTTTCTTTACCTCTTTCTCTCTCTGTCTCTCTCTATTTCAATACACATTTCAAATGCTCTGTACTTTAGTTTTTAAATAGTGGGTGGACAACTGTCAGATAAATAAATATTTTTGAAATAGAATGTTTTGGTGCGGAGAATGTCTGCTTAAAAGTGCGAATAAACAAACGATCGTGAATAAAAAGGGGGCCGGTTTCCAAGTTCAATAACTATTTTTATTAAAACACAAATAATGCAAATGAATCTAGTGAACTTTGCAAATTTTTTAAACTTAATAATAAAATGTTAAAGACTTTTGTAAAATTTAATTTTTTTTACTGCATCTGTTGTTTACATTTTTTAGCCATTGGATTTCTAGTTGCTCTTGAAATGCCATTTAAATTTGTCATATGTTTTTTATTTAGTTTAATTTGTGTGCTTTTTGTTACCCGTAATTTTTAATTACTGCTGCGATAGAAAAGTTCTATTTATTTAAATTGAAATCTTTTTTATTTTTTTTATTTCTTATACCTTTTAAGTTTCCTTAATAGTTTTACAAATCAATTACGACATAAAATCGTTTTTGATTTATTTAAATTTGTAATCATTTTTTAAATCAAAATAAACTTATTAAATGCACATGACTTCTTATCGATTATTTGCACGTAATTCTGTAAATTTTTATTTTGAAATGTGTTTTTCTTTTAGTTTTTTTTTTTGGTTTTTGCACAGTTTTGCTTTCTTTAGTTTCTTCTTTCAGTTTTGTTTTATTGTGAAAATTTTAAATTTTTATTTGCTTGATTAAAAATATAGAAAATTAAAAAAAAAATTTATTCTACTCACAATATAAAAAAAACCCCTTATTTTCGTGATGCGAAATAGTAATGCAAAAAAATTGAACAGAATTGAATGAATAAAAATATGACATTCGATCGGACCATCTATATTAACACCAAAGTAATGATCACCTAAAAAATGTTAATTTCTTTCATAATCTTAAGAGACCTGAGGTAGGGTAGGATTTGGTAATAATTTTTGAATCAATGATCATTGAAATAAATTTTTTTTCTTTTATTTACAAAATTAAACATCTGGTCTAATATTTAATTGAAAAAAAAATTGAGTTAGATTAATTTGAAAAATGTTTGCTTGGTAGACTGTTTTTGGGATTTGCCCATACAGTTAAGGAATAAAGGGAAACTGGTAGAAAATGTGGTTTGTAAGAAAAATGCATTTTTAGAATTTTCCTTAAGGAAGAAAGATTAAATATTGGTATAAAGCAGAAAATGTTTTATTGTTTTCAATAAAAAAACAATTTTTTAATTTTTTTTCTTTTGTAAATAAAAATATTGTCAAACATTTTCTTAAGTTATTAAGAAATATGAAATCTATTCAAAAAACATTTTATTTCTACATATATTTAAGGGTTTCTCTATTAAATTTTCACAAATTCTCTGTAAATAATGAGTTTATTATAATTTTTTTCTAAACACCGAGTTTCCTATTAAACCTTATTGCAATTGTCAAACATTGGAAAATTATTTTAGAATTAATGCTTTCTCAATAAACAAGTTAAGTTTATTCGAAAGCTAAAAACTTACTTTTTTCAAATGTGGTTTCTAGGTTGGGGCACAAAGTATTTGGCATTTTAACCCATTACTTTAACACGGCGATGTCATTGGAGGCAAATGTTTACCCCGTCCGCTTACAAATAGAGATTTGGTGAAGTCATTACTTTAAATGACATTAAGTAACTTCTTACTATCAACAAATAAAGCAGCCTTTTAGATTATAAATCAGGAATTATATGAGTTAATACTTTAAATCCTTTCCGTCCATGCCTACACAAATGTGTAGGTAAATTTTAGGTTTTTTTGAAGAGAATTTTAATATTATTATCTTCGTTTTTTTCACTGCTTTAAATGTTTTGATATTATGTGTTATCTCTTTTTTGTTTTGTAAAAAGTTTTTGCGCGGTTTTTTTTTTGTATCTATGTGTACTTGATGTGATCATGTTTCGCAGTGCGGGAGACAACAAATTTAATTTCCGTTATTTTGTTTAAATTAAACTAAATATATGAAGATTTTGTTTTTATTTTTTTAATGCAAAACAAAATGCTTATTTTTTTTTACTTTAAAAATAAATTTTATATTTTGACCGAGTAAAATCCCAAAACACATATATGCGTATGTCCTGTTTCTAAGGACATGAATGGACAAAAAAAAATACATTTTTATGGTTATTTAGGACAAATTATCACATACTAAAAATTTGATTGAAATCCTCCAATTTTTGAAATGCTTGGGACGGAAAGGGTTAAAGTACTACTTGCTTTTAATAAGTAAAATATCTAGTTGATTGTATGGGTCTACAAAAGTTATTATCAATAATGCATTATATACGGCTTCGTAAGAATGAAACTACTGTACGTTACGTTTTACGGAAACACTTAGGGAAAACTGTTAGAGTCGGTTTGAAAACCGACATAAAATTCATAAACATCCGTCAAAAATATAATTACTTATACCTAAAGTACTTATATGTTAACCTAAATGAGAATCATAATAGCTAATTTAAGTAACTCCTAACAATTTTTTCTGCCAAAGTGTATGCGGCATTTATTTCATATTAGATATCACTTGAATAAATTATTACGTTTCACAATATAAATTTGTAATCAGAAAACTACCTCTAGGTAATGCAGACGGTATGTTATACTCATGTTAGTATGCTATTGAGTAAGAGCAATTCATTACACAGTTTTGGCTGGGGAGCCACTACCATTTATGCAACGACCTGTATTTTTTTTTGCTAAATAAGGAGAAGAACTATAGATAAACTAACAGGATGTCTGAAAGACAAGAAAGTTAAGAAAAGTTAATGATTCGAAAGCGCCCCGTTAAGTCTTGTTTTTTATTTAAAATATTGTTTTGTTTTTTTAAATTTGTTAACGAGAATTTAAAATATGTTTTTCATGAAGAAAAAATAAACATTGTATCGTTTATGCTGTTGTTGTTGTTATAAAATTTATTTCTTTAATATAATAAAGAATATTTTTATCCAGTTTTCCTTTCAACTATTTTTGAAATACTGTGTGTTTGTTCTTTAACATCTTTTGGATAAATTTAACTGAATCGTTTCATCAACATTTACACCCTCTTTACTCTTTGCAGCCTCCACTCAGGCACAGCAGCAACTTAGTTTTTTTTTATTTTTTTGTGTTTAAAATTAAATTATATTGATGTTATTTTTATGTTTGTTTTTATATATTAAAAAAAAAAACTTATACGAATTTATATCCCTTTAAATGGAAAATAAACAAGACCAGACAAACAGTCACATGTCAAGACGTGAAAGTAAAATTTACAGATATAGAAAAAGTGTTGAGAAAGGACGACATTCAACAAAATAAATATGTAAATGGTTAACTTGGAAATTTAAATTTTTTACAGTTATTTTTAAACTATTTAAATATGCGCTTAAAACTTATTGAGTATTAAAAAAATATAAAAAACTAGATTTCAATATTTTTTAGTCGAATAATGCACATTTGTAATAAAAAAAATAAGAAATAACCCTTATATGATAGACAGGTGCTAAAGTAGGCGTATCACACCTAAATCCACCCGTGACTTCAATAATGATAAAGAAATATAAAAATTCTTACATTCCTTTTTAAAATATTAACTACAAAATACGTTTTATATAGAAAATATACGTAAAAGTAAGCAAATCACGCTCATTTTTATTTTGTGAGGTTATGTTGGTCGCACAGTCAAACGGGCGAAATTGCAAAAACGGTTGAATGAGGTTTTGAATTATTAATAAATGAAATCAAATACTGTGCAGGATTCATTTCCATAGATGATGATCTATAACTCTTTTCGTGTTTAAAGTATTTTATAACTTTTCAAACAAAATTATTTTTTTTTTTAAATGTTTACCCTTTTTTATACCCTTCACCACCATTCCGTTTGTAAT
Organism: Paykullia maculata; assembly: GCA_003055125.1. NCBI lineage: Eukaryota > Metazoa > Arthropoda > Insecta > Diptera > Rhinophoridae > Paykullia > Paykullia maculata. The sequence goes on from NDXZ01031137.1 coordinate 6,630, forward strand.
TTCTACAATATTCATTTGCGACCCAATAAGAATATATATTCTGAATCCTTATAGATAGGGAATATCGATTTAGCCATGCCCGTCTGTAAGTCTGTTAAAATCAACTTTTCTTAGCCCCCCCGATGTCGTACGGACACGTTATTGATATCAAACAATCAGAAATTTTCCCGGGAGACTTGCTATTGAAAATCACCAAAATCCGACAATTAAAGAGATGTAAGCAAACATTTTTTTTTTTTGCAAAAAAATGAGTATATTTGTGTGTAAGTCATGCCTTTTAAGAAATTTAAGCACAATTTTTTTTGAGATATAAGCAAAAAAAAATTTTCGAGATATAGGCAAAAAACATTTATTTTTTTACGTAAATACACGCAGTGAACGGTATAAAGATTTGGCACAGCGCTCTTATTTGTTATTACATTATTTTCTTATAAATTAAAACTAGTAAGAGCGTTATATTCGGCTATACCGAATCTTAATACCCTTCACTACGTTCTCTATGTGTGTAAATTGGTACATTTTTTTCAAAATACACTAACATTTTTTTCAAAATACACTAACATTTTTTTCCCCAATATAATCATTTTTGGGTTAAAAAAACAAAAAAACAATCTATCCTATCTAACCTATCTATAAGGATCCCAAATATATATACTTTATAGGGTCGCAAATGAATATTGAAGAAATTACAAACGGAATGACAAACCTATATATACCCTTAACACATGTGTGTGTGTGAAGGGTATAAAAAAAGCGATCCCTAATGGTTAAAATATCCTTTAATACAATTAACAGGGTTTATTATTTTTTCCTTTGTAAGTAACTCTGTGTGCGATAAGTGCTACTTATTGTCACTGTGTTTATAATGATGTTATTTAACTCAATGACAATTGTACTGATGGTTGTTTTTTTACTCTTGCTTTTGTTATTGCTGACGCTGAGTTTAAATTGTCACTGATTAGATTTACATTTTTAATGTCACTTTATTTCCATTGTTTCTGTTTCTGTTTCTGTTTCTTTTTCCTTTTTTTTTTTTTGTTATTTACAAAAAAACAACAATAATTTTTATATTATTTAATACTTCTATGCGAGGGTTATTATAAAAGTTTTTTTTTAATAAAAAAAACCAAATTTGTATTTTTATTCGATTTTTTTTTATTAAAGATACATGATATGGGAACTGGGTCCAATTATAAAAGATCGAAATTGGGTTGACATACAACTTGTTTATATTGAACTTCACCTAAATACGAGTATTTATAACCCTGTTATATGTTACACTAGCTTGAACCCGGTCTGCTTCGCTACCCCAAACTGGTTGCTCAGAGTATCCCCTTTTGCCACCACGTAAATTTTATTCAAATTTTTCCCCTCCGATATTTTCTCTATACGTTTAAGTTTTCAAAAAGTACCGAAAACGTATTCTTATTTTTTTTAGAGAAGTGACGAACGTAGTTTAAATTATGTCTCTATGTTTATTGGTTTAGCAGTTAAAGGATCCTCAATCCAATCAGCCTCCAAAATTTCAAAAAGTACCAGACACTTATCCAGCTAATTTTTTAGTAGAAAATATCACTTTTTAAATTTTGTTTGTATCTTGTTTAGTTTAACAGATATAAGGTTACCAATTTTTTTTCCTTTTCACCCTTTCTTACCCCCTGAATATTAGAATGTCCAAAAATTCCTTCTTACTGAATCTAAACAACAGGAGAGGAGTCCGCGTTCGGGCTGTGCGATGATGGGTCAATTAATCAGTCAATCATTATATCAGTCACGTTATTACTTTTTAATGTATATATATATATATATATATATATATATATAATGTAAATATTCTAACTTGTTTCTTCCATATATGGATGTTATTTAAAAAGTTTGAGTCTAAAAAAGTTTCTTGTTTCCTGGCAATAACTTCTAAAGTTATTCACGTTAATCAACATTTGCCTGCAACAAATACGCACTTAAGGAAGGTAAGTTTAAAATCACTTTTAAAACGATTTTTCTTTATTTTCCTTTGCTTTTGCCAACAATTTATATTTTAACATTTGTAGAAAGACAAAATCAGAAAAAGGTGAAAAGAAGAAGAGTTAAATATTTAATATTTGCAGTTGTTGAAGAACTGATAAGGCGAAAAGAGATAATGATTGCACAATTGTCAGCTTGTTGCATTTGTCATATAATTGTTCTTGTTATGGGCATCGCTGTCACTCCGTACAAACATCGTATTCTTTAATTGTTATTTTGACTTTCAGAAGCGTCTTAAAAAAATATTTTAAATAAAATCAATTTTTGATACATTTTGTAATCTCATAATTTAAAGTTCAATATAAAAGCGCCTACCACCTCAATAATGACATTAATTGCGACATTTACTTATAAAAAGATATTTCGGTGCTACAGCCGAATACCTATTTATGTAAAGCTTGTTCCAACAAAAACATTGGTTTGATTTTTTTGATTTATTTAAAATCATAAATAATCCAATGTTTTACACAAAAATACTTAAAACATTTAAAGGAGCGACAACGTCATAGGCTTTATTTGCAAGTGTAAAATTAACGCACTTTTTAGACTTTTTAATTTGCAAATAAGAAGTGGTATTTAAAAAAAATATCTTTTGAGGAAATATCGATAATAGAAATTGAATTTTCTTAAATCCAAAATAAGTTTGCAAAATACTTTACAAACATTTACAGAATTTTTATGGAAAACCCAGAACAATAATCTCTAACTTATTACAGAATAGAGTGTTTCCTTTTTTTTGTTGAAGGTTGCTTCCAGAATAGCCATGATTGTATCCATGTGTTTAACAGCTCATCTCCATTTGTTACGTTTTCCATTCTCTAGTTAAAAAAAAATTGTTTGTAACGCAATTCTTTACGCCAAATTCTTTACGCATAACAAACGAAAAGGAGGTTAAAAATGTAAATTTCAAACTCCCCCACTGTGTGTCGTAGTTGTTTCTAGCAATTGTTCTCTTATTGTTATTATTATTATTGTGGTTATGATGGCTGCTATTATTGTTTGTTATTGCTGCTGCTAATAATGATTCCATATCCAAACACCACCTTTTACTTTTGGCAACAAACATGTGCAGACACGCAGATAAATTTACATGCATGAATATTTTTCCCGTATTGTAAAAGGAGGCTGTATTTTAAGTTTGTCTGCAAATTTGTATTAGTTTTCGGGAGTTCATTATGGTTTCCAATAATATTACACTTGTGACCTAATTTTTTAGGGGCTTTTAAAAACCTATTTCCTAGTAGTAACAGTAGTTGGCATTTATCTAGATACTATCTCAATGAGAATGGAACTTGATCGAGACATGGTTAATAGAGTATCGACAGTAAACTTGACTTGAACCTGTTTACGGGCAGATATAGGATTCCAGCATTTAATCCTTAAAAACTTAAAAGGGTTGCTTTGGAACTACTGGCTTGTGCTATAAGTACATCGAAGACATTTTAGACAGCAAGCTCTTCTGAAGACCCAACTCGGCGGCTTAGCTAAGACCCCAGAAATGTCCATGGGCTGTATAAGTCGGTTTATATGTATTTATTTTATCGGGCTGAGGTTTAGTGAAGGGCAATGCAATTGGACTCGAATTGATCACAGATGAAGAGGATAATGTGCAACGTGGCTATTATGATCACTAAGGCTTGTTTAACTACGTAGATCTGATGATAAGGTTATCTGCAGATCTAATAACAAAAAAACTGGTATCGAACATGATGACGAGAGCAAAAACACGTGGTCCCATCATGGGATGGAAGCGATTCAGACCTTATCCGCGTTTGGGTGTTGAACACGGTCTTTATAGGATAAATAACAAGCTTAATGGCAATGACATTTCTATAATATACCACTCTCTGCTGGTAAGATTCGCGCTCGCACGTTATTGGCAAACTGGCTCAGGGTAGATGGTAAAATTAGCCTAGATACGTAGTAAGAGGGAGAACTAAATGGCCTTGGATGGATAAAAATTGTACCAAATGACTTCTAAAGAAGCTAAATGTTGCTGTTTTAAATACATTATCTTCGTGGTTTTAATACATTTTTGTCACTTACGTGAGCATAATCGAGGGCGAGAGACAAAGAAATTAATGTGCATGAGTAGATTATTTTGCTCGTAAGCGTGCATAACCTTTAATCCGAATCAGGTCCTATGAAAAACTTCTGTCTTGTAGCAAACCCATTCCATTTAATTTGACATAACTTAGTTGCTGTAATGAATTTTTAAAAAGCCTTAAATATGGTACCAAATTTTGTTAGGTAAAAAGATTTCTCATTAGAGGATATATAAGAACATGGAAGGACAACTATTTCTTTTTTTTTGCAGAAAGGATAACGACGTAGGCAAAATCTGTATGAATTTAATAATATTTTTATTATTGAATAAAACCAAAGAAGCAAAAGAAAAGACGATTTAATACAGCCTTATACTCGTATATATAGCTGAACCACATTTAAATTGGGAAAACCACAATGAAAAGTTCAAAGAGTTGCACTTGCTTTGGATTTTAAAAATTAAACATTTTAACAAGGTTGTATGGAAAATGTTGTATTAAAGTCAATCTCGCCTTATGCTGCTTAAAAGGAATAAAAGGCATAAATATACAAACATAAATGTGTATGTATGTTTGTACATATGTATTTTAAGGATGGTGTAAAAAATGCTTCTAAATGTTTTACATTGAATTTGTTTAAAAAAATATGTAACACACAAATGATATTTTTTGTGCGCAGCATTTTTATTTTTTCCTTTTTGGTTCATATTTTATTTGTATTTTAGATATTTTTAGAATCATGTTTGCTTTACACACAAAATAAGACAATACAGACACGTTCAGTTAAGAAATATTAAATTTAGTTTGTTTGTTTGCTTGTGAGTTTAAAATTAAATCCAGCATTTTTATACCCTTCACCACAGGCGAGAAGAGTATATATAAGCTTGTCATTCCGTTTGTAATTTCTACGATATTCATTTGCGACCCCCATAAAGTTTATATATTCTGAATCCTTATAGATAAGGAAGTCGATTTAGTCATGTCCGCCTATCAGTCTGTTGAAATCATCTTTTCTCATCATATAACATTTGTGCGTAGACATACATGCCTTTTGGAGAATTTAAAAAAAAAATTTTCGAGATACAGTAGAGGCTCAAAAAAGTTAAGCAGCTTTCAGTCACCACACGAGACTCTAAAACGTTAAGTGGCTCTTAACTTGTTTTCAGTAATTTTTGTTTTTATTTTATTTTTTATTTCTAACATCACTTTGACTTCCTGTATGTCGATTTTCGCTATTTATATACGTATGTAGTGCTGTACACGCAAACGACACAGGCACAGATCAAGATGATGACAATCGGAAGCTCCAGAGTTTGTATCTTACAACGATGCAATATGCGCGGTGAATACGCTGATCAAATGGAATGAGTACAATACGAAGTTTTCTAACAAACATATTTTACAGTTTCTCGAACTACGATCGGACATCGTAAAATTGCATTCGGATAAAAGGCTTCATCAGAATAAGGTTACTAATTACTTCACCGTCACAAACCCCGTATAAACGTAATATGTGTGAATTTATTTTTCTAATTAATTTTGCTACTACATATTTATATATAAAATGTTAAAATAATAAAAGAAACAATACATACATGCATACATATCATACTTAAACACACATTAAAAAATATATGGGTCATTTCACGTCAACACGCAAAGAAAAAACATAAATGAATATGGTCACG
>NDXZ01031153.1:0-10642 GCA_003055125.1 Paykullia maculata
TGTATTGTGCATAGTTTAAGCATATAAACTCAAAAAATAAAAATGTTGAGTTGTGTCACTTTTGAACTGGGTGCGCGATATGTATGGACGTATGTATTTACATGTCCAAAAGGTATTTTAAGTTTTAGAAAACTTGATTTTTTTATGATATTAATTTAAGTCCATAAAGGTTTATCGCCTATATCTTTGCTGATTCTAAGCCAATTAGTAATTTTTTTTTAAATTTCCCAAAAAGGCATGTCTTACACATACATAAATATAATATCTGTGTAAAAAAAATAACATTTTTTTTGCTTTACATATCTTGTTAATTGTCGGATTTCGGTGATTTTAATAGCAAGAATCTGAGGGAAATTTCTGATTGTTTGATACCAGATGTTCGTACGACATCGGGGATCTGAGAAAAGTTGATTTCAACAGACGGACATGGCTAAATCAACTTCGCTATCTATAAGGATCCAGAATATACATACATATATACTTTATGGGGTCGCAAATGTATATTGTAGAAATTACAAACAGAATGACAAACTTATATACATATACCCATATCACCTGTCGTGAAGGGTATGAAAAGAAAAACAAAATACATCACAATGAAAGAAAATTGTTTATTGGTTTCGTAAAGAAATTTTTTAATGTTATTGGATTTTTAAGAATTCTTTTTATTTTTCAATTTATTTTTGAAATCTTACTTAAACATACAACATTTTTAACATTTTTTTAAGAAATAGTTTGAAAGTCTACTGATAATCTGGTTAGCCCCCAGTGAAATGCAGCATATAGACAGCAGTTGTTGCTAAATATTTTTTACAACTTTATTGTGGCAAAATTATTTCAAATTTAAATATATGTATGTATGTATGTAAGAAATATGCAAAACTTAAACATATTAAAAAATGTTTACATCTTTTTTGCACAACAATTAAATTATACTAAGAAAAGGATATAAACACAATTTATTTAAATAAAAAGAGTTAATACAACTTAAAACTAAACAAAATTAATGAATTTAGAAAGAGAAAACATTAAAAATTTAATAACAATTTTATTTTTTGTTTTATATTTTTTCATCTGTTTTATTTTTTTATTTATTTTTTATATTAATTATAATATAACTTTTTTTAATTTATAACATCTTATTTAATTAATTACAATATTTATTGTTTTTTTTTTCTTATTAATTTATTTTTTACAAGTTATACTGCATTGGTTTTGCAAAAAAAAAAATATATATATATATATTTAAATAAATTTAATAATTATTAAGCAGAAAGAAATTTATAAAATATATATTATGGGTAATAGTTACCAAGACTTAACGTTTCAAAATTAGCAATAATCTTTTTTTCTTTATTTAGTACTGTATGTAACGTTTCATATTCTATAAATCGCTTTGTTTATACTACACCACACGCCAGTGTTACAGTCAAGGATCTTCCATACTAAACGTTTATGTGTACATTTGAAGAAAAATTACACCTTCAACTCACAATTTAAATGTTGTAAATGATTACATAAATAAAAAAACATTTTTAAATTATTATTAAGGCCAGTTTTAATACATATTTAAAAAGAAAATAAATTCATTTTATGAAAAATTTCTAATTATTGTTTTTAGTTTAGCGTGACCCGGCATTGCAGTGTGATAAAAATTCTAACTTATCAAAATAAATTAAAAAATACAAAATTATCAAGTATTTATAAATATTGGTCATGTTCAGGTACGTATCAAATTGAACTATTTAAAACAGCACATGTTTACAGTCAATTTAAGTCAATGCACGTGAGTACATACATACATACATACATACATATATACATAAATAAATTGATCGGTATATTTCCTTTAGTATAAACCACATAAACACAATAATAATAGTCGAGTCTCATATTCCACTTGAAAAATATTAAATAATTTTAGAATAACAACAAGCAAGCGGCTTAAGCTAATAACTAAGAATTGATTCATTAATTCCAACAACTTAGTTTAGAGGCAAATTATAGTTTCTAAGAGAAGAAAGAATTGTATTCCGACTTTCTTGATTTAAACTTTAGAGCTTCCGGCAGAGCTCAGTGAAAATAAAATATCATTTCTAAAATAAAATACAAATCTAAATTTCTTATATAAGTAATTTTTATTTTAACATTCAAAAACCTTATCAATCGTCTCACAGTTGGGTCCAATGGTATCTAAAATAGCGATTAATTCAGGAAAACCGTAATTTAATTATACATATGAGTTGAGCTCACATCACTTTCGTTATTTGTTAAAGTTCCCATATATATTTTTTTTGTTGCAAAATCAACAAACATTGTGAAATGTTTAAAAGCGCCTTTTTTAATTTTTCGGGATTCACATTTTTCGCTTACATTATTACATTATTATACACATGCATCTTCAAAAACATTAACACAATTGAAAAAAAAAAATACAAAATATATGCATATTCATACTTATGTATGAATGAAAGTACATATATTAAAAAATGTATGCCTCTTCGTCAATTTGATCATCATGTTCCATTTTCAAAAAAAAACTGTGAGTTAAATAAATAAAATTCAGTACATCCAACACTAAAACTACCCATCCAAGAGTGCTGATGATAAATTTATAATTTATACATACTTTACAAAGTATTTTCCTAATTTACAATCTCTGTGGTAACGTTTCATGTGGCAAAGAAAATATTTAACAAACATTTTATAAAGAAAAAAAAAATTATTCGAACTTTTATGACATAATTCGATACATTGTATGAATGCTTAATTAACAACATCTCGAATAAGGTGTATGCAGTAGGATACTCACTTTCAGATGTTCAAACAAATCTACGACAGTATCAACTTTTGCAGCTTTGATGCATTTTCACGATATTCATAAGGCATACAAACGACATACATCTTATACGAAATTTTCTGAATTAAGCAAATGATACAACACAGGTTAGGAATTAGTCGATAACCGGTCAGCTTTGTTTGTATGCTTATTTTTAAATTTCACTCTTTCACTACTTTTAGTGGAATCAAAAATTTTAATTTACAAATTTTATTTTTTTTTATAAAGTTCCAACAATTTTAGTATTTATTTAAGAAAAAAATCCTTAAATGTAACTTTTTATGAAATTTTTAACTATTTTCAAGCTATCCCTGGCAACACTGAACGTGATTTATAAGTTTTTTAACCCTCCAGCATAGGGCATGTTCGTTTAGTGCACTGTTCAATCACCATTCGTGCAATACCTTTGATTTCATCATATGGATTAGGGTGTTCAATAAGTTCGCTCAGGATTTGTATGCCATTTTCTTGTTCAACAAGTTGACAATACTTGTCGGGATAAACCTTTTTCAAAAATTAAAATATTTTACATATAAACATTTAACATAATTTTGAAAAAAATAATAAACATCTTACTTGTGTTAAATTTGCCAAAGCCCACACAGCCCAGTGTTGGCACTGTGGTGTTTCATAACATCGCACTAATCCTAGTATTGGTTCAAAACTGCGATAGTTAATATTACGTTCACTTTTAATATCCCAACGTTTTATGGCATTGACCATGTTTATTAGAACCTCATCGCGTGAAGGATCCTTAATTGTCCACGCTTCTGCACCATCTGAAGCTATATGTGCCAGTACACCAGCTGCATTATAACTTACCTTTATTTGTAAATACAATATAAAGTAATTTTACTTTTTTAAATGGGAATTTGTGTTTTTATTCATATTTTTTATACATATATACTGGGGTTGGGCAAAAAATATCAATTGATATATTTCGTCGATATTTTACTTTGCAATATATATTTTTGAACTCTGGTTTTGTATTTTATGTTATTAATTTGTAAAAAAATCTTCTCGTTACAATATTTATCGAATATACTGTTATATGTACTTGTATTGACTGTTACGGCTCGTTTAATTCGATCCCATTTAGGGTTTTTGCAAGTCTATATCAACAAGATGTTATCCACACCCGTAACTCCCAAAAGTTGAAATTTAAAAATTTTAAATTCAGTTTCATAGTTCGGACGTATTCAGCGTTATCTTTTCTATTGTGCATAACTTGTTGATAATGTTTCCATTACATTGTTTGCATTAGCTACGTGAAGTTGTGTAAATATGCTAAAACATCTTTTAGTTCGCTCAGGACCTTAACGGACATTGTTGCGGGCCGTAAAAATGTACATTTAAAAAACGGCTTTCGGCAAAACCAAAAAACCGGTTTAAACCGGTCAAATTATAACCGCTCGATCATACTCACCTCTATGCCATCACTTTCGGAAGATAATAGTTCAGCAAAAACTTCAATAAATTTTGGTGTCATTAACTTTGGCCTCAGCCATTTAACTTCGGCTACATTTCCTAGCAGTCCCATCATGTTTCGCAGTAATTCATCACGTTCCCTAAATGCCTGCAAGCGCAAAAAAAAGGAAGAAAACCAAACAAACACACAGACAAATTCAATTAAAACAACAAGTTTAAGTAAAATGTCAGAAACGGTAAATACTTACACAATTACTTACATTTAAACATCTCAAAAAATATTCCATACCGCGGCCATCCAGAAATCTCTTACAATTTATAGCAGTCTCATCAGTTACATTCCACATAGTTGACCATGCCACTTCCATGACATCATCGAATACCGAACGTGTTAAACGATCTTTAATTAAGCTTAACATAGTCTATTAAAAGGCAGATATAAATAAAATTTAAAACTTTCAAATAACTATAGAGTGGCTAAGGACATACACTTATAACTCCAAGTTCACCCAAAAACAACTTTTGGCGGCCATCAACCTGACAGGCCAACGTGTTTAATAAATATATAGCTATTCTCTGTACAAAACCTTCTTGTTCTGTTTTGGAAACCCCATACAAAAGTATCGTTATAAGGCGTTCATACTCAAATAACTTGAAACGAAAACAAACGAAAAACAAATTTGTACACAATTTATTTAGCAAATAAAACTTATAAACTTACCACATCGTTGGGCATTTGAAATTGTGTTAAAGTAAGGTAACCATTTCGTAGCATTGTATCGTCATTTACGTGCATTTCCATGCCATTGAGCAATGTCCTTATTATGTGATTTCTTAGGGGCGTACCAAATTTGGAACGATCACGACCCTTTACAATATAAAATAATGTCGCACTAAATAAGAAAAGAAGTACGAACGTTATTAAATTAATATAAAGAGCTTAAACGTTAGTTATAGTCAACTAACCTGCCAGATATTTGCATATGTTTAAATTTTAAATGTCTATCCATAGCTGTTAATACTACATCCAGAGCAGTGTGAATATCTTTGCAGTTTTCAAATCGGAAGAGGTGATATAAATCATTTAGAACCTAAAAAAAATTTAAATTTTGTTTTACATCATCCTCTCTAAGCCAGTTGAACATTTAAAACTTACTCTTGTCAGTAAAACAGGCCTATCATAGTAGTACCGCGCAGCAGTTAAAATTTGTTGTTCATTGGCATCACCGGCAATCTAAAAAATATAGAGAATTATAAAATTTTATGAAAATCATATGCACATTCCTTAAATACATATTTATAAACCAAAAATTATTGGAAGCAAAAAACTGATCCGATTTAAATAAAATTTACGTGGTAGAAAAAGGGGAAACTTTGAGTAACCAATTTGGGCTAGCGAAGCAGACCGGGTCCATCTAGTTATAACATATTTTTATAGAGAATCTATCAAATTTAACTAATGTAAACAAATCTAATATTTTATACGTAACACATTTTGAAATATTCGAATGCAAAGTCGAACAAGTGCAAAAGTTTTGTTTTGACTAATTATCGCGTGCGACATTGAAAAAGAACATTTGTTATCAGTGAGTCGAAGATATTTGTACAATGCGCATCTAATATTAGTAGTAGCACACAAATACTTTTATTGCAAATTAAAAAAAAAATTACTTTTGCTGGAAAATAATCAGCGCTTTGCTCTCTTTGATTTTGAAATTTGTAGCGTGCGACAAGGAAGTGTAAAATGTATAAATTCAAAATAAAATTTTTTTCTAAAATATCTTTATTTGTATATGTAAACACAAAATATAAAAGTTGAAGATGAGTAAAAACGGAGGCGAGAAAAATAAAGTCAACTGCAAACGGTGGAGAGAAAGGTTAAAGGATGGTGAATTTATGGGCACTTTTCAAAGATTTCAATATTTTCTGATGGAAGCTGCGCTCAATTTAAAAGTAAATATATTTTGACAAGCTTGAATGACATTATTAAACAAATTGGATGTATAAAAATATATAGAATGGAATTTCTTTGCCAGTTCTCACGGAAAGGAATCCGTTGATGAAGTTCGAGCCGTTATTAAAAGAAAAGTGTGCCAAATAACTAAATCTAAAAACGTTGTCTTACCCAATGCACTATCGTTTTATCAACGTGCAGAAAACAACACAAATGGAATTAAAATCTATTTTATGCCATCTGCTCAAATTGAAAATTTGGTCTACATTATAAGTTGGACGAAAAATGGAAGGAAGTAAAAAGCATTTCAGATATATCCCAGTTGCATTCGTTTTGTTGCGATGGCCAACAGGTAGAAGCAGCTAGGACTGCATATCCCATTAAAAAAAACCTTATTTGACATTAGTAATACTATTCTCAGTTAAGTTAGTTTTTGTTCTTTCTTTTTAAATATATAAGGAGAATATAGGTTAGGTGAGTAGGCAGCAGCGCAGGAAGGACAGAGACGCAGCTCACTTGGGTCCGTTGCATCCGGTCCCTTTGTGATTAAGGTGAATATACATATTGTTGTTTTTCTTTATTGAAGATACATATACTGTTAAGTTTATAATTTTTGTTGTGAAAATAAGTATATTGAATATCTTAAAAATCATTTAAAATCATCTTATTCATGTCTAATACATAAAAAGTAAAAAAATACACATAAAAGGTATGATGGAAAAAAAATGTCACAGGGGCATGTCGCGTACGACAGTGATTAAAATTAAATAAAAATAAACTACTTAATCAGGTATGTGATAAAAAACGTTTAAGACACAAAAACGATTTGAAAACAATAAGATATGAGATGCGTCTGCGTTTTGTTTAATCGATTTCATATTCCGTTCTGTTTCAAGTAAAAAGCAATCGTTTTGCTATGTGACAAGAAACGACAATATCGTTTTGAAATTGGTTTCAAAGCAAGTTTGAATCAAGTGAAATTTTTAAGATTTTTTATTTTAAAAGACTAATAAAATGTAATTAATTTATTTTTTTATCAAAAAAAAATATTTTAAAATATAATTTTACATTTGTATTTAAGGGAAATGCACAAGAATTTACTCCAGGAAAACGCATTAATTGATTTTATGCAAAATCATATGGATCTGGCTAAAGGCTTCACTAGAGGCGATTAAATTGATGTAGAAAATCTTTATTTGACTTTAATTTTATAAACTCTTGACAGAGTTTTTTTTCCAGGCAAGGTAGAAGTTTTGTTAGCAATGTTGATACAATTGTTCGATGCATTGAAATATATGCATAATTTCCAACAGATCTCTGAAAGGAACCATCTGCAAAATATCTAAGTGTAGCTGCCAACTGTAATGTCAGTGGAATTGAAGACTTTGTCTGATGGTTTGCAATTACATTTAAAACCATTATCAAACCTTCTTCATTTAAACATTGAAAAATCTGCATAAATTACAAAATATTCACTTTTATTTCACTTCACATTTACAAACATACATGCATACATGTCCAACGGATTTGAAGTATCCCGCAATTGTTTTCTTCTCACATTTTCATTTCAATATTCTTCTTCCAATAATATAAATGTTGCTGCTATAGCAAATGCCATTTTATTTTAATTATATTTTAAGCAATTTTTTTATTTTTAAACAATTTTGTGTTATAAGTTTTTATAACAATTTTCACTTTGTAGTAAACAAATGCAGAGTTGCATATTATACTTATAATTGTATTTTTGTAGTGGAATCATACGGGATAGAACAAAAATGGAAAATGAAATCAATCAGAATTCATCACATCTAAATCGTTTTCAATATTGATTTTGCTTTTTAAAACGATCATTTTTCATCACATACATGAATATTTTTGAATCAAATAAAAAACATAATTAAGATACATCAATGCAAAACACTTTAAAATTAGTCGCATTAAAATATTCCTTCAGGTTTCGCTGAAATCAGTGTTTGTTTTGTTTGATTTAAATACGACTTATGTTTTTGTCGCATGCGAATGCCTTTGTTTTTTGTAATTATCGTGAAAACGAACAATTGGCCAAAATCAACCTTAGCACTAATTGCAGCGCTAATTCAGAGCTTTAAGTTTCGCCTTTGTAAAAATTAAATAATGTTTTGGCATATGTTTTTTTTCACTTTGAATGCATACGAATGTCGCATTCGACATTGGAGAATTGCCCATATAACGAAATATATTTCCGCTCCTTACCGAAAAATGCAATAATATGAAAAATAAATACAAAATTCAGAAAAATCTTTTAATGGTTGTGGCAGAAGATATAAAGTCGATAATTAGGTCACCGTATTCTCTTTTCTAAAAACCTGTAAGTTAACAGATGACATTAATATTCAACACGGCAAAACATACTTTATCACAAAAAAATTAGTTCTAAGACATTTTTAAAAACATTTGAAATTTTTTCAAGAAACCCAACAAGCAAAAACAATGGAAAAAGAAAAAAATAGAACTGCAAGAAATAGGTGAAACGTTTTTGGGTTTGTAAAAATTTTAATTCAATTTGTTTAGATTTTTAACATATATTTTTGAATTTCTTTAAAGGTTTGATAATCTACTGATGATGTATAAGCACCTCTGAAACAGCATACAGTATACGTTAAACCAACAACAAACTCAAAGTTGAAAAATGTTACGTTTTTACATAAATATTACAATATTTACACGATTATTGTTTCAAAAACATCCTTCGAATTTTAAGTAATTTTAAAGAATTATGAAATAATTATGAAAAACTATATTAACAATTTTAGAACAATTATATCTATTTGACTAACATTTGCTTGTAGAAAGTGTCAAAAGTGTATTCTTGCCATTTTAGCAGCAGATACAAAAACTTTAAATATGGCGGTTAAACAAGTCTGTGTTTGTTTGAAACTTTTCATTGCATGTGTAAACTAGTGATGCCGTTTGGTTACATTTATTACGTTCTTCAAAATTTTTTCGTTTTTGTCCTGTTTTCAAAACTTAACACAAAATAAAGTGTGATTTTTAACTTTACATTCTTTCTTATTACACATTATTATTCTTAGGTAATTTAAGTGTACATAATGGCACTTGGTTATAAGTATTTAATAAAAAACTACTTTAACTATTGCAATGTTTTTCATATTGCACTAAAACCAAGAAATAAATTTAAATTTAAGACAAAGTTTAAAAGTAATTATTACCTAGTTTTTTTCAATTACATGTAATTGGTAATTCGCATTTTTCAATTATCAATTACAAATTACATGTAATTGGTTATTGGCAATCACCAATTACAAATTACGTGTAATTGGTATTGTAATTAATTACAAAATGTAATTGATAGCGCCCAAGTCTGGTATGGGCCGCTTTAAAAATATAATTAAAATAAAAATGTAAAATATCTTACCTCAATAGCTGGTATATCATGACGTTTGCAAGCCCAATGTGCTGTATGATATAAGCCCAAAAATTGTAACGGTCTCTGTGTCCGTGACGCAAGGCCTGGTATATCTGTATTCATCTTGTAGCTGGATTCTTTTGTTGCCACACCGTTGCCAGCTAAATTAGTACCAGATATATCCAAATGTGTCAACTCGCGCAGATTATCCATTAACATTTCCAGCGATTGATCTGGCAAATCGTAGGTACCATGACCATTACCCGAACTCGATATCGATATATCTAATGTACGAAGACGTCTTAAACAGCAAATGGCAGGTAGTTGATTTACGATGGGCCAAACATTGAACAGTATCAGTGTGTGAAGTTTAGGAAGGGTGTCTAATGTCTGAAGACTGAAGTTCGCCAAAACACACGAAGTCAAATCCAAATGTGTTAAATCTTCAAGATGGGCAAACTGCAAACGATGATGTAAGACAACACTGTTCAATACGAGACGACGTAGGTGTGGGCAATTAAACTGAAAATCTACCGGATCTTTATCGTTCGGCTCGGCATTTTGTAGCATATGCGAGCCGATACCCAATTCTAAAGAACGAAGACTTTCACCATAGTGAGCGAGAAGTTCGTGAGATTGTACGGTAACATTGTCGCAATACCACATCGAGAGTGAATATAATTTGTGACGCATTAGTATTTCGAGGCCTGCAACGGAATTATAACAACTTATTAAAATAAGATAAATACATTTTATAATTTAATTCGCAAATTCATTCAGTACTAAAAAAAAATATCAAACACTTACATACATTTGAGGCCCTATGCTTCTTTTAGGATCGATGGGAACATATAATGTATGTATGTATGTATGTATGTATAAAATAAATCTGAAATTCGGCATAATTATCCTTTTAGTAAGTGTAAATGTGGATACAAATATTTTTGTCACGATTTTTGGTCAAATTCTAAAGTATGGCCGTAGTTGAAATAGGTTTTTTTTAGTTTTTTTTTTT